>JAOSLQ010056561.1:5235-33779 GCA_025629905.1 Lorius lory | reverse complement strand
ATGGCGGAGGGGTTGGAACTAGATGATCTTAAAGGTCCTTTCCAACCCTAACTATTCTATGATTCTATGATTCTATAAAATGACATATATGGTGGTAGCACAAAAGTGGGTCATGCTGTCTGCTGGGGACAAAAACTATATCTCTCATCTCTACAAAAGCTGGTGAAAATAATTATCGGTCCATTTCTGATCTTCGTTTTGTTTTGTGTTTGTTTTTTTTCTTTCCAAATTTATTTTATCCTTTATCAAATCCTTGAGTTTTATTAGTTACTGGTTATATTTCCAATTGATTTATTTCGCCTGGTTCTTCTCTGCAGTTTCCTTCCCTCTTCTGGCTTGGTCTCTGCTGAGACAGATACAAAACTGATCATAGGACTTGAATTTCCAGCCAAAATGTGATGCCCTTGACATGATGCCTCAGTTTGCGTCGATTTTGCCTGCGATTTTGAAAACAGCATGTGCATTTAGGCCACTACTGCCTGTTTGACTATGTTCATATTTATCTGTGGAAATGTGGCCACTTGTGGACTCAGTGCATTCTGCTTAGAAATCATACAACCATAATATCAGCCTCTCCTATGCGATTGCTTAGAGCTGTGAGAAGTGATAGGAAACCATTCCTGGAGCTGTAGTCTTTTATTTATCTTCTGGGTGGAAAATGTGTCTGGAATGGTACTCCCCATGTCAAACAGAAACAGGCTATGCTGCAGAGGCAAAACCAAATCTCAGCTGCAGAGCATTGCTTAGTGTTCAAGAATGAGGCAATAATTTTGAATAAGTGCAGAAACAGAAACTGCAGCTTGTCCTTTTCTCTCAGACCTAGATATTCCCTTTCAACAACAGAAATAATTAGTTTTCTATTATAAAACCTTTGTGAAGAATTAATTTGGAAAACACACAGATGTGTGTTTTATTAATATGCAATTCTTAATTGCTAGGTTGATGACAAGAGTTCATATAAAAATTTGTGTGTGACACTTTGAAATGGTATTTGCATATGGTCTGATTAATTGATCTTCTTTGGGAATGAGTTTATGCAAATATACACCTGCCTTCCTCCTCTATAAAGGAAGTTAGGAAGCTGGATTTTGCAGTGGTATGTTAGTATTGCAAGGGAGCACTAACCCAGTTCACACTGGGAGGTATATCAGGACTGCAAAAGGCTGGTTTTTCTGAATGTAAGCAAAATCAGTGCCATCTGCCTTGAAATCATGGGAAAATTGGTTTGGGTCAAAACCATGCTCATCTTGATTTCTTATGAAGTGAGTCAGAAATTCCTGTCAGAAATGAAACTTACATATTCAGAAATAGTTGGGAGAGGGCCTTCTTTCATCCCCTCCAAAATGACCTGTGGGCACAGTACAGAGGACATTGGAAGCTTGCCAAATAGAGCAGAACTACGCAGGGCAATAAATTCAGACATGTCACTTGTATTGATTTCCCTATAGACTAGACTTTCTGGGTCCTGGAAAGGTCTGCAATTATGGCCAGTCTGATAGGGATTTGGGAACCTGAATAAATTCCAGGTCTGTGTGTACTGTGACAGTGACTTGTGGTCTGTATTGCTCCTTAGACAAAGTGAGAGTTTATGCAACATTGCTGCAGTAGCAACAATTCACACATATACCAATTTTTGTGGCAAGCCATTTGAAATACAATAATTTGAGAATGAAGTGACTAACCTTCCTCTTTAATATATTCCAAACCTTTGTTTTCATCTTGCACTGAAATTCATACTTAGAATGAGTCATCTTAAACATCTGTTACAGGAGAGGCATTTGAAATTGTTTCTCAACTTGAAGAACTGGATTTATCATGGAACAGTAACATAGGTGGAAAACTGTCACTCCTGACAAAAAAAATCCAGAAAGGATGCAAGTTAAAACTTCTGAAAATTACAGACTGTAACCTGACGGCAAAGGATGGAGAATCCCTTGGTATGTGTACCGATCTAGCTGGACTGAGGGTGGCTTCACAAAGATATAAGCTGGTCAATTTAGATCATGGCTGTATTGAGCTCAGTATTAGTAGAAAGTTAATTTATTTCAGGCTCTGCATTATAACAGTGTTGCATTTTAATGCACTTTCTTTCAAGGAAGAAAGTTGTTCTCTCTAATCACACGAGGTATGGTTGAGAAGAAGAATAGCTAGATCTAATCCGCAGTCGGGCTGCCTCAGTGGTCCAGTGTTGCTTGATCCTTTGAGACCTTGAGCAAATCATATACGTGAGAATTTCCAACACTGACTGCTTAAAATTAGGTAGTTAGCTGTGGGATGGGAAAGAAGGCCTGAGTAATGAGAATTTAGGCTGAGTGGGCAACCACTGACCATCCCTCCTCTCTTTTACCATGGCTTAATCCTGTGTCATCTTTTGATATGATTGTGTTTCAAAAGATATTTACTCCCTAAAGAGAAGCCTCTATGCTCTCATCTGCACTGTAGGAGATGGCCCTTATGCAACATAAAGTCCTATATATTTTAATTAGAATTTTTTCTTTCTCATACTTCTGGTTTTTATTCCCCTATGTTTTCCTAGCTATCCTTGTATTTTTTTCACCTTTATTTTGAGGCAGATTTTTTCACTAGTTTTCTATATTCCTATCCAATCTTTGTTTTGCTGTATTTTTAAGTAGAACAGGAACTTAGTAAATCTAAACGACACATATAGGCAAACCTGCCTACCTCATCCTGCTTGCCATGGCGCTATATTTTTCTGGGGTTCATCTGTATGTATTCCAGACAATTACCAATTCTGTTCTTCTTTTCTTTTTTCCCAGCTGAAATTCTAAATGTGATCCCAAACCTCGAAGTATTAGATCTCTCTATCAACAAACTCATCGGCTGCAGCATGAAGGTTATTGCTCAGGCTCTGAAAAATGTGCCAGGCTTGAAAGAGTTAAACTTGCACATGTGTGGATTAAAGCAAGACAGCCTCCAGGGTTTAGGTTAGACTTTATGTTCAAAAGACTTTCATTCTGAATAAATTGTACATCTGAAAACCATTTAAGAAAGGCAATGAGGTGGGATTTTGCTGATGGTTTGGTAGTATTAATGGGCAATCGTTATTTGCTGTTTGAGGATTGATAAAAGACTACAGAGACTTTCAGCAGGAGTAGCATTTATCTTCCCTGAGCTCAAGCATGTGAAAGTCAGTGGGGAGAGTCACCCTCCACACCATTTATCTGAGACACATCTTAGGGTAGATTAGTGGCTCTATGGATGTGCTTCCTCTCTCCCCAGACAGAACACAGACGATGCCCAGACACTCTAGCTAACTTTTAACAAGCTAATCCCTACTCTCAGGGGCCAAATTCACCATTATCACTTAATGAGTGTCCAGTGAAGCCGTATGAAATGGGCTTATTGTCTGTGTCTCTCCCTAGTGGAGGTTTTATCCAGAAGACAAACCAACTGGCACTAATTGGCACATCCAGTAGTAATTTCAGCAAAATGCTGAGGATTGAATGGATCTGGGGGATGAGCTGGCCTCACCTTCACCTGCTCTTTCAAAGAGGAATGGAGTTGCAAAGATGAGGAAGCTTTGTGGTATTACTGTATGTCTCCTGTGATTATACACTGAAGCTTAGTCTAAGAGCTTTGCCTGCAATACCTTGTACAAACTTTGATGCTGAAGTAAATAAATAAATGCTAAAGCTGTGACCTGTGCTATTGTGGTAGCCGGTGACCAGGATGCTCCCATTTCCATTTCAGACTCTGCTTTACAGCACCTTGCAGACCTAAGGAAATTAGACATATCATGTAACAAAGAGATTGGTGGTGGCTTTAAAGACTCAACAGCTCATTTGGCCAGCTTGAAAAATCTTGAAGTCCTTGATCTCCACCAGTGCTGTGTAACAGAAGAGGACATGACCATTTTGGGTAAGAACATGTTGAGGAAATCCACTAAGAATCTAGGTTTTGACTTCTGAAAGCACTCAAAGGTGTAAGAGATTCTGCCTAACCTAGTGAGCCAGTTAATTTTTCTGTGTGCATTATCACAGTATCTTGACATTGGTTTTTTTACTCCTTAGAACAATAACAATAAAATCCCATGACTCAAAGCCTATATTGCCTACATCTTATTTTCCATGATAAAGAAGATAATTTGAAAAGCTACTGCTGAAGCACTGGGAAATACTGACTATTAGTAATAGCAATCATAATTTATTTTTAATTTATTGACTAATAGAAAATAACAGCATTAATACAAAGGAGTTTCAGTTAGCAGCAAAGACATTTAGAAATAACCCCCATCTCATTTAATGTTAAATTCCCTACTTCACCTAGAAAATTTCAACAGGAATCTGTGTTCTGATGACCTTCCACACAGTATGTAATACCTAATTTCTTAAACATTCCTACTGAAAATAACAAGGCTATTTATGGACTAAAACGTTACTCACCATAAATTTGAGTGTCAGAATTTGGCCTTGACTTTTGGATTGATTTATAAAGAAAAGAAATTATGTCAAGCAAGTATACAACTACATATTTGTTTTTGATTGGTGACTGTCTAATAAATATTTCATGTTTTCACAGCCCAGGTGATACCTTTACTCTCCAGTCTTCAAGAGCTGAATTTATCCTCAAATAAAAATGTAGGCGTCTCATCTGGACCTCTTCTGGGCAGGCTCAGGTTTTTACCAAAGTTGAAATCTGTGGCCATCAGCAATTGTGGTTTAGGTGAAGAGTCGTTTTCATCACTAGGTAGGAATGTTTTTTTAAAGAGTGTGTATTCTCTTGTGGATAAGTACTTCATTCTCCATTGGCTGAACTCCAGAGATCACGGCTACATTATACCACGGGTCCCAGCTGAAAAAGCTTGTGATGAAACCAGTGTTTCATGGGACCCAACTGCAAGGGAAGACCATTGTGTGTCTTCCCCCATTATACCTGATTGGATGAAGTCCTTTTAGTCTTTTGTCTGATAGCGAGCTTTTGTATACTTCATAATTTGGGAAGAGAAAGGAAAACATGATTTTATATTATGCTGTAATTATAGTTTGGTTGTAACACGGCATTTGCAGTTTAATGGGGTAAAGTTCTGACTGAAGGATTTTCACCTCTGCTGGTGAAAGTTTCAGTAGAAACTCTCTGGAATAGAGTTAAGCATGGGGTAGTGGAGGAACTGAAGCAATGGCTGCATTAGTAGAAAAGAGACTGCATAGCTGTGAAGAAAAGTCCAGTCTAACGTGGGACATGTAAATTCAGCCTCTTTTGCCTACTTATTGCAAATCCCAGTGGATTAGTGGCTACACTGTACTTTTGATAGGTGTTCCATATGGCACATGAAATCTAAGTACCCCTAAGAGGGATCAGTTAGTTACCACAAAATGCACTTATATTTTGTACTGTTTACTAGTGACATTGAAACCTGTAGTAAAACTTGACTGCCTTCAGCAAAAGCAGTAGCAAGCTAAATTGGTCTGAGGTCCCTGCAGGAAAAGTACTATATTTATATCATTACAATTATGTAAGAGTGACATCATGGAAATTGGTGTTGTCAAAAGATACAGAGCATTTCACCTTGCACGGTGAGTTCACAGCAAGAATTTGCTGTCTTCAAATTGATATAAAATGGTTTAAAAACCAGCTGTTAAGTTAAATTGGCTTCAGTGGGACCAAGGTCAAGCCAATAACATAAACAGAAAGACAAGAAAACCCCTCCACAGAGTTCTTATATAGATTCTGTAGGCAGGCCCTTCTTATATTCTTTATTCTCACTTTTATTAGGATGAAATAAGTCATTCTTAGCACAAGTAGGCAGCCTGTTAGAAGCCTGTTTACAGGTGAATTGTTGGTGAGTTGTTTATTGAAGCTGTGTTGTTTTCTCTCAGTAAGCAGAAGTTGCTGGTCTTAATCTTTTCAGCTGAGGCTGCCCTTCACCTTCCTGAACTGGAGATATTAGACCTTTCCTGGAATAAGTGCGTTGGTGGGAACCTAAAGCTGCTTTTGGGAGCACTAAAGCTTGCAATGGAGATTCAAGTGTTAAGACTGAGCAGCTGTAACTTGGTGGATGAAGATTTGGCACTTCTAAGTACGTATAACATGGTATTTACTAGCAGTCAAGGAGCCAGGGCATTTAGACCACAATTCAGAAGGGACTTGTTCTATGAGCTGAGCACGTTTTTGCATAAATCAAATGAAAAGATGGAAAATGAATCAGTATTTTACGCAGAAAGGGTTTTCATTTTCCTGAAGTCTGGCTGTCCTGTACATGCACAGTGCAAAAGCTGAAAAGTATAAAATACAAAGAATCTTTTAGTAGTTTTAAGTATTACTGAAAAAAGGCAGCACTTGGAAAATGTAGGGTTTGCATCTGGTTTTTATATCAGATATTTAAACTGCCTCTGAGGAGTTTTATTTTGTTCAGTTGCTGGCTTTGTGTCCAGTAATTTATAGAAAATGTACATGCTGACAGGCAGTAATACAGGCACTACTAGCTCTCAGTCCATTAGGTGTGTTTCAGGATGTCACACTATTGTGGAAGAATCAAATCAGAAATACTTTTGCCCATCTCTTAGCAGCTGCTGAGAAATACTGGAAAATGGAAACCTGATGATGGAATCAGTTCTAGGATCCCTTAAAAACCTGTTTATTTTATAATCATCTTTGTGATTCTGTGGGCCTGATTCATGGGTTTTGAGAGTCTGAGACTGGCAATAGCTGTGTGGCAGTTATTAAGGCTCTGTAATCTGAAGGCTGGTGAGATGAAGCTGAATATTTGTGGCTTTATAAACACTACCCTTGATGGGTGTCTCCTTTGCCAATTGTACATTAGGGATCCCAGTTCCCTTTAGGGTATATTGGGACCATTACCCTCCCACAGTGAGAAGTGGCTGTTGTAATCACGCAACCTCATCTAGTTTTGCTTTCCTCTGTCTAAATCTTAGAATCATAGACTGGTTTGGGTTCTAAGGGGCCTTAATGATCATCTGGTTCCACCCCCCCCAGCCACAAACAGGGACACCTTCCACTAGAGCAAGTTGCTCAAAGCCCCATCCAACCTGGCCTTGAGCACTTGCCCAGGGATGGGGCATGCAAAACTTCTGTGGGCAACCTGTTCTAGTATCTCACCACCCTCATAGTAAAGAATTTCTCATGTGTAATCTAAATCTACCCTCTTTAAGTTTAAAAAAAATCCCTTTTGTCCTATGACTACATGCCCTTGTAAGAAGTCCTTCCCCAGATTTCTTGTAGGCCCTCTTTAGGTATTGGAAGACTGTTATAAGGTCTCCCCTGAGCCAAACTCAGCCTGTCTCCATAGCAGAGCTGCTACAGCTGAGTGTCTTCATGGCTCTCCTCTGGACTCACTCCATGTCCTTCTTGTGTTGGGGACCCCACAGCTGAGCACAGTTCTCTGGGGGGGTGTCTCATGAGAGCTGAGTAGAGTGGGAAGATCCCCTCCATCGACATGCTGGTCCTGCTGCTGGTGATGCAGCCCAGGATATGGTTGCCTTCCCGGCCTGCAAGTACACACTGCTGGGTCGTGTTGAGCTTCTCATCAACCAGCACCCCCAAGTCCCTCTCCTCAGGGCTGCTCTCAATCCATCTCTGCCCAGCCTGTAGTTGTCTCCTTGTAAAGCTTGTCTGCCTATTTTAATTAGCACTGCATACAATTTCTATCCAACTGACTCAAAAGGTTTTCAGGTTGTCATGCAATTTTAACCCTATACTTCTGTTCGTTTTGAATTGCCTGTGTTTTAAATGTCGCACACTCCTTCAGCTGTGATAAAACAGTTTTTCTGACATCAACAGCATGTGATTTAATGTTGCTGAGGAGTTGAATCTTGCTGTTTGACTGCTTAAAGTCTTAAATAATATGGTATTAAAATACTACTGTTCTTACTTATAAGCTTTTAAGGCAATTGTGAGGATGTATTAGTTGTGTTTGTGCCTGTAATTTCTTGCAGCATTGCTGAGGCAGGATGGTCACCTAGCCAGATTACAGAAACTGGATTTGAGTTATAATAACAACATATCTGATGAAGGGTGGCTCATGTTCTGTCGACGCTTAACAGTATTCAAAGAACTCTCAGAGCTGGATGTCAGTCTTCGCCCATCGTCCTGCCGTGACTGTGGGATGTGGTTCAGTGAGTTGTTAGCAGCACTGACAAAGCTACCTGCCTTGGCAGAGCTGGGGATGCAAAGATGGGTCCTTTCAGAATTACAACGGGAACAACTGGAAAGCTTTAATCAAGACAACAAAAGAAACATTCGTTTTGACTATTGATGGAGGTTGAAGGTTTCTGGAAGGCCTTTCACAAGCAGCACATGAACCAAGTATTATGTGTCTCTGACTTAGAAGACAGCCCAGGTTTTAGTAATCTCGTCTCATAAGAACTCCTGAAATAGTTCCACAATTATCAAAAACTTATTTTAACCTCTGCATGCACAGATTATTCCATTTAATAACATACTCTCTCAGATTCTCTGGGCCATGCTCACACTACTCTATGTGCTTAATCTTTGTGTTGTGAATACCGCAGTGACTACTGTCAAATGAGCAACAATGATTTCAGATGGATACACTGCAGGTTTGCCAACAGCAGGAAGTGGTTGGGGTGTTTGCTAATGCAGGTGGCTGGACAGTGTGAATGTGGCCTCCTGTATGTAAGACAAATGTCTGAAAATACCTGAAACCTCTGTGTTTTAAATTTTAGTTTCTTTTCCCCCAGAACTTTTGCCTCTTTGTGAATCTGTAAAATTGTGAGATTTGGACAGCATCCCAACAACTCAGGATTATATATTAGTCCAGTAAGGAAAATACACAAGGAGCTGTTCTGCCTCTGCTCAGCCCTTGATGCCATCTCATAGTGTAGATGAGTCCTGTGTACAGAATCAACGTAAAATCAAGTTGATTGGTGTCTTTGCAGGTCTCAGGGACAAGGGAAATGCTGTGGTAGGTTAAGTGAGAGAGATGTCCTGCTACCTTAGCAAGGAAGTTTGGATACAGAGCAATCCAAAAACATTCTGAGTAAGGCTATGCAAAGACTTCAGGAAACTTCAGGGATGCCCCTTCTCATCCTGAGCTGTTTCAGACTGCACTTTCTGTACAGACCCTTTTATGACATGCAGCACAAAAAAAACCCAAAACAAACAAACCCAGCAACAACAAAAAACAAACTACCAGATATAAGAGTCTGATCTACAGCATATGAAAGCCAGTGCGAGTTCCCACAGTGTCTTCATGCTTCCCACATTCAGGATTAATCCATTAACCTTCACAACACCTTGTGATATAGACAATGTTCTTACCCTAAAGATGAAGGAAATAAGCAAAGTCTATTATTGAAAGCCACAGAGCATCTTCTAGCTAAGAGCACAGCACCCTGCTCTGTAACCAAGAATTGTTAGAAAAAGCACCAACTTGGGATGTGTAAGTGGCTCCTCCTTTTTTTTTTATTTGATAATTTATTTGGCATTTTACTGTATTTGCTTAAACAGAGCTGAATTCTGGCATAGTCACTCGTGTCATGGAGCATGTTAACCCACATGTGAGCTCAAAGACTGCAGTGGGATTACTCATTGGAAAGGTATTTTAGGAAGTAAAGATATAAGATCTGCCCACTGGGTGAGGAGTCTTAGAGAAATCCCAAGGCAGCTTGAAGGATAAAGTACTGCTGAATTAGCTCTGAGTATATCTACATGCTGCAGCAATCTTGTGGAGAAGTACAAAGTTGCACTTTCCTGACTTGCTAGGACCCCTCTCATGCAGATACAGATCAATATTCAGTCTGGACGACATCAATTTCTAGCTGGTCAGGGTTATAACCAGCAGCTGACCATGCTGTGATGATACCTCTTGATTGTTTAATTTCATGTGAGGGTCTCCATGGGCTTCCTGGTTCTAGTTTCAGTTCTACATGAAAAGTGTGCTTGGCTCCTGCAGCTCTCAGAAACATGAGGTGAACTGGAGTATCTTGGTCAGAGGTAGCAGGGAATTGCTGCAGTGTGGGATCAGTTATTTTCTACAAAGATCCTCAACTTCTGAAATGAAGCAAAGAGCCCCAGTTTCGTACAGGGCTAACAAGAGAGACTGTCAATCAGAAACTTAAGCCAGGAGTGTTATTCTGATGTGGAAGTACCATCGTTTCTGTTTAACAGCAGGGCACCAGCCTCTTTCCTTGATCACTTGCTTTTCTATGCCTTTCCTTTTCTATGCCTTTCCTCCTCAAATCTGCTTTTAGGCCAACTGGGAAATTGATGCTTTATCTGCTCTGTGAGAATCTCCGAATCACAGCTTTGCCACTTGAACTTGTCTCTCTAATTCAGTAAAGCAGCTGACCCATGTTTAATATCTGAGATTTGTTGTAATCTTACTGACTGGACTTCAGCATTGGGGTTTCTTGCTTTGATATAGTTGGGTCCTCATTCTCAGCTCCAAAGCACAATATGGACTGTTCGCAACCTCACCACTTGCTGTTCATGATCCCTTTCTTGGTCCACTGCCTTCTCATGAGTGTCATATCTATTGTGCCATTAAAAAGCTTTTATTAAGGCACTTCTATTAGATGTCCTGTCTATCTGCCAGTCTTCCTGGAAATCTCTTTCTTCCCGTGATTTCCTCCTCTACAGCCTCTGAATCATTCTTCTCTGTTTCTCTTTGCCTTCACTTAGGATGAAAAAATTGTGTAAGACACCTCCAAACAGTCAAATCAGCATCAGTTACCTAGTAAAATGGAAAATCAGAACTGAACCATCCCACTTTCTGCACTCCCAGCTCTCTCCTGCCAGCAGGCATGTTACTGATATTTCGGTATCCATCGATTCAAGAACCAAACAGAAATAAGTTCCATATCCTGGGTGCAGATGTAGCCGCAGCATTTAGAGAGCACTACCTGGAGGTGGAGCTCTAGGAAGAGCTGGGACTCAGTGAGCCTTCCTTCACCACCTCCTTCCTGGTGCCAGCATCTTCTCTAAGGCAATTCCTTCAAGGGGAGGGACAGTAAGCCTGCAGCTCTGACCAACCAGTTAAACTGAATAAAGAGGTCTGCTCCCACCCACTTGTGCATTTTAAATCACAGTGGTAGATCTCAGTCCTTCTCTGTGCTTTATGTACACTGCAAATGAAATTCTGGAAGGGTTTAAGGAGTCATCGAGCAATGCAGAATAAAAACTAGGAAAGGACATCAGATGTGTAGGCCAAACAGCTGTAAAGTGCTGTGGGAAGACATGGCAGGGTCCTGCCATGTCATAAATTTGGCGTACTAGAATTTAGTAAGGGGTATTTGTCATGGTTCTTTTGAATAACAAACGCATTATGACATGGCAGGACCCAGAATCATTGCTGAATATTGCATTCTACAGACTCCCTGCTTTAAAATAAGTCTGTTGTGCACAGGTGTTTTACAAACTGTCACCAAGCTACCTCAGAGATGAGCTGTGACACTAAGGAGCTGACAGCTTGCAGTCGTTCAAAATACTGTTAGCTAAAGACTGACAAAACATCAGAGAAGAGTTTTGCAGAAGTGTAGGGATACTCTCAAAACAGCTTTTTACACCTCTGTAAGACAGGATGGAAAAGCAGGTTCCGGCAGAAATGCATGTGTTCTGACTGCCAGGAATCCTCCTCCATGTTTCCAAACAAATCAAATGAACTGCAAATGTTAATGGTGTTAAAGGCATTAATAATACTACATCCATTTTTAAATTGCCATCTACTCTGTTTCAGTTTGTGATAGAATCACAGAATGGTTTGTGTTGGAAGGACCTTAAAGATCATCCAGTTCCAACCCCTGTACCACAGACAGGGACACTTTCCACTAAACCAGGTTGCTCAAAGCCTCCTCCAACCCGGTTTTGAACACTCCCAGGGATGGCAGCCACAACTCCTGTGGGCAACCTGTGCCAGTGCCTCACTACCCTCATAGTATTGAGTCTAAGCAAATGCAGTTCTTACTTTCCAGTGTACACAAAAAAAAAAGACTCAAAACAACGGAAGCAGGCTGGCCAATTGGGATTTCATCTTTCTAATTCAACACAAAGGTCAGTGTTTCCACATTCTTGCTTTCTTCTCCCTGCCTGAATACAGTGATGAATAACCCAGGCTCAGGTGCATACCAGGTGGTACATGCCTTCTCACTCTAGTAATGAAAGATGGCACTCAGCTGTAATGAAGAACTTAGATTTTGCAAAAGGGAGGTATCAATAAAATATAAATTAAAACAAAGGACCAAATAACTCCTGTATCTGATTGTCATCGAGGGACAATACTTCCAGGTTTTTCATAGTGCATATTCCTTTAGGAATATCACCAAGGGAGTTACCACTATAAACATAGGAAAGGGACGACCGGCAGTAGATCTGGTGTGGGAACTTCTCCATGCTGTTAGCAGTTTGAGCAGTCTCATTTTGGTGAGATTCTTCAAACCTGGGGGAAGCTTGTACAGGAGGTTATGAGACAGATCCAGCACAGCAAGCTTCTGGCAGTGTTGCAGTGTAGGAGGAATGGAGGGTAAGTTATTAAAAGCTAAAAGTGGCTTAACTAGGTTTGTCAAAAAGCCTCCCTTCTTCTGGGATGACACTGATTATATTTTGTACATTAGATCTATTATTTCTGAATTAGCAATATGACAAAGCTCCTTGGGAAAACTTTCAAATCTATTTTTCTGGAGGTAAATTTCCTTGATTATTTTTTTTTTTTGAGGTTTACTCTTTCTTTAGGCAGACACTTGAGATGATTGTCAGAAAGGCCAAGCAGTTCAATGTGATAGAGGTATCCACAGATCTGCACTGGAATTTCTTGCAAGTTTGTTTTGTAAAGCCTGAGCTGACAAAGGGACTGCAACTTGCTGCAAATGACAAGAGGGGATTGTTACTTAAATCTAAGCTCAGAGGAGATTTCATCTCCCCCAGCTCTTTGCATATATCTTGTATGTGATTCTGATCCAAGTAGGGGACCTTCATATGCCTCAGGCAATTTATGTCTCTGGGGATGCTTACAATCAGGTTCTTCCCCATATGCAGCACTTCCAGATATTCTAGACTCAAGACCCCTGGCAAGACTGTTCACAGTTACTTGTTGGATAAATCATTATGAAAAATATCCTGTGTGTGACACGTGTGGGAGAAAGAGCTTCATTCTCTGGCACTTTATTCACTGGTATTTCTTGTGTATCATCCTCAAAACCAACAGAATCAGCTTTGGGCGTGACTGTCCCCTGCACTGGCCTCTTGGCTCTGCTGGGACTCAGGCATCTCTGCTCCATATTTCTAATTCCAGAAGATTAAAAAAAAAGAAAAATCACCAGTACTCAGGGACCTTCCTGTGCTAAATAAGTACTGACAGAATTCAGCATTCAGGGACTGGTTCTAGTCTGAAGCTGTGCCCCTGCAAGAAGCTGTTTGTGTTCTTTGATCAGATCCTGTAGTACATACAGCAGGACCGTATCTTTGAATCCCAGCATGTGAGGAATGTAGGAAATGTCCTCAAAGACTCAGGTCAGATTCAACAGCAAAGCAGAAATCTATTAAACGTTTTTGCAAAAACAGGTGCCCCAGTGAGCAGAGCACATCCTGCTTACAGCCTTCTTCTAATCCCTACTCCCAACCGCAAAGTCCCTCCCATGTTTCCCTGCTGGCTAGGTACTCAGAGGTTTACAGCCTGTCCAAAGCACCTAAGTTACTCACATGAAGTCCTGTCTCTGTTTACATTTCCCACTACTTTACTTCAGGAGACTCTTCTCCTTATTTACACATGTGCTTTTCTATGGTATAGTGGCCTAACTCCCCCACCCCGTGGAGCTCGGTTTCGAGTATCAAGCCTTGTTCTAGCCCTTTTATCGCTCTGACTACAGTGAGTTTCGGCTGAAATTTCCTGTCTATGTGCCAGCTTCCCCTTTGTCTTTTATTATCACGCAAGCTATACCTAATAGCTAAAAGGCTGTAAAAGCAACACAGTGGTATTTCTTACAAGTGCATTAGGAAGTGTCCCAACAGCCAAATTCAGAAGGTGAACTTGTGAAGTCAAGGGAGCTGGACAAAGCAATCTCCTTGCGTCTTGACGGGTCGTATTTACAAATGCTGACATATTTCTTCAGCTATGCTGATGGTAAAACTGGGAGAGTCCTGCTGGAGAAAGGTGGCACCTTCTTCTGTGACAGTGGTTTCTGTGCCAGAGAGATGCCAGTGAATCTGATATTTGACAATCCTCAGAGTTGTACTGTTGCCAATAGCAAAAGAGCAAGAGGTGAGAAGGGAGAGACCCGATGTCTGGATAGAAGAAATCTGTCAGCTGGTATTTTAAGGAATGATAGGAGAAAATCAAGGTCAAGAGGCAGCTGACAGTCATCTCCTACTGAATACCCTTTTCTCTGCTGCTGTAGCCATTCTGGGAGGACAGCATATTTTCAGAGATGAATGGTTTCCAGGTGCCACCAAGATGAGAAGGAAGAACTGAGCAACCACCACGGGAGGAGGCCCATGCTGGGCTTCCCAGTCCAATTCAGATGTTGCACAAGGGTATTTTCTTCTTTATTGGCTCCAAGTTCAGTACTTGGGTGTGAGCCCCACACGCTGTGCGACAGGAGAGTGTGCAATCCTAGGTTACTCTCCGCTGTGTACAAGGGCAGTAGTGAAGTCACCAGAAGGATTAATTTGGTGGAAAGGACCAGCACAGACACCTTTGAAGTGACTGCTAATCCATGCAACCACAGAAACTTTTGCAAAGGCTCCTTGGAGACTGAGGGCAGGCGGCTGAGTTAATACTCTGGGGGTGAGTTGATGAAGCCCCCTCCATGCAGGGGCCGGGCACCGCACATGGGGCCACTCTCCACAGTGGCGAGGGGAAGGGTGGTGATGGGGCATCATGCCAGGGCCGTGGACTGAGTCTGGCTGCCTTCGCCAGCCGCTCCTGGAGGGCCTGTGACCCCTCCTTGGAAACAGGCTTCATTACCGAACACTGTTAAGGTCGGGGCAGCCTGGCTCGCCCGTGGGCTGGTCACCGTGGGTTGGCGCAGGGAGAGGGCGCTGGTGTGAATCGCTCAGGTAAGCCTGCGGCGGTCGGGGCTCGCTGCTTTACAGGGAGCAAAGGTCCTGCCTGTATGAATACTAATTGTGTTAGCTCAGATTCCTTGGGATGGCTTCAGAAACACATCCACAAATCCACATTTTTTCCTGATTCTTTTCTTGTCTGTTTGAATCTGTTATTCACGTACTGCATACCAGCAGTTGTAAACCTTTTCAGACCAAGCCCAGTTTTACTGTTATGCAAAGCCCAGCACAACAGCGCCTGGGTCTATGGTGATGTTGCTAGGCTGCAATAACGATGCGGTAACGCTTAGTTTTGTTTTCCAGCAGGTCATGTCAGTTTGTCCAGATCTTCACCAGCACTATGTGCAGGTCTGCCAAAACTTGGGCCAACCTGAAAACCCTCTCATTGCTCGTGTGCTTCAAGAAGCTGATAAAAACGATGAAATGTAAGGAAATAACGAACAGTGTGTTTCAGATGCTTCTGAAAGTCTTAAGATAGCAGGACAAGGAGTTGAACAGTGAGAAAGTTCATGCAGTTTCAGGCTGAAACACAAATCATATTTAGCATTTACTGCTGAAGTTCTGGTTTGACTCATCTTGACATCATTTTGGCAGAAGTTTGTAGCTATATATCCCTTCTGGGCAGCTTTACAAGCAGTGAAATCAAAAAAGTGAAAAATGTACAGGGTGGTGCCTTTGTGTCCCTTAAAGAAGCCAAACCCAGTGTCTAGTCATTCTAACTCCCTTTTCTTTCACTCCTGTTTAAAAAGCCTCAGCTGCATACAGTTAGCTTCCAGCTGGTAATGCTTCCCTAAAATGTCTCTGAATCCTACCAAGTTATTAACTACCCAAATTCTCTCTCATTATGTGTCTAGAGAGGGTCTCCTCTCATGGATGATCTTGGGGACAAGGTTAATTATCCTTTGTAGAGAAAACCTGAGAAAATACAGTATGGTGAAATGGTTTGTGTTAGGTTTTGATCCTGAGGGCAGGATAGGGTAAATAAAGGAAAAGAAACAAGTAAATAGGAGATAATGAGGTAATCTCCAGGATAGTCTTTATTTCCATCTGCCTTCCCCTGGTCTTGCGTCTTCCTGCTTTTTGTGCATGTGTGCTAAGCAGCTGTGCACTGTCTTCAGATTATCAGAAAGGACAGTGCTGAAGTACAGTTTGAATCATTGTCTGCCATGGCGTTACCACCAGTCGCAGCAGCAGCTAACTGCATGAAACGTATCAGCCATGGCAAGCCTGATACACTTCATATCTGGAGAGAGAATTCATTTATCTGTAGCACTTTACTTCTCCCCATGTGCTTACATTTTTATGTTTCAGCCTATGGACAAAAGGGTTCACGTTAAAAATAGCTGGAAATAGTCATCTAGTGCCTGTGCAGAGAGTTACATATGACAGTCTTCAAGTTCTTGTTTCTGTCTTACGTACGGCTGCGTTTGTCACAGGTAAGCTTGTTTAACATACATTTAAACATTGCTGTGCTAATATAAGAAAACTTAAGCAGACTGGGTTGTTGGTTTGCTTTTTTTTCCCAGAGATCAGTTCATTGTAGATATGCATCTGTCACATTCTTCATTCATCTTTTTCAGGTTTGGATCTTAGGTATAATGTATTGACTGATGCTGGAGCAAAGACCATGGCAACATTCCTCCAGGTGCCAAAGTGATATTTCTCTTTCAGCAACTTGTAATTGATTTGGCTATGATAATATCTGTATGTGCTGTATTGGAGACAAGAATGCAATTGTTTGGCAAAATCCCAGTACTTTTTACTTTCACGTCCAAATCCATCCTACTAAAATCTCAGACTGTATTCTCTGGGGAGATTTTTCATTTCTAGTAGAACACCCTTGGACATCTGACTAAGGTGTCCAAAAGAAAGAACAGTTGAATGAATTGTGGGGCTTTTAGGCTTACAGTTCAGTTTAACAAAGGACGTAATGGAAGTGTCAAATGTCCCAGGGCCTTTGTTTCAGATACTTACCACCTCTGTTAGCGCCTTTTTATAGGTCTAAACATAGGAAACTTTAATGCTGCCTTTTTGTCATTATAAGCACTAGAATAGAGATGGAAAACGGTGAGTTACCACTAGGTGCCTGTGTTCCTGGAGCTCAGGATGAGCCGTGAAGTTTGCAAAGTGCCTGAAGGTTTGCATCTAAGCTTGACCATCTGCCTCGTTTGGTCCTGCTGAGCACTTGGGTTCCCAAGTGGTTTCTGTAAGCGCCCTGAGGACATGTTTTTACATGCTGTGTGTTTTTCTGCCTTTTCCTCATCATCTGTCACACTTTGGCATTCTTTTAACTACTTCTCCAGATCAGGGGCTGTCTGAAATGCAGTAAAGGTCAGAGGTTTTAAGTACATGTGATGCATATCTTCTTTGAAAACTGCAGGCTTGCTCTGGAAAGGAGTCTGATTGCTTTCTGATTTGTTTGTTCTGCAGGAAAACTCCTCTCTGCGGTACCTGAACCTGATGTTTAATAATATTGGCACAAGTGGAGCAGAGCTGATAGCAAAAGCGCTCCATGTGAGTGTTTGTCTGGCAGATTTAAACAATGGTATCTCTTTTGATATTTTTGCTTTTGATGAACTGTATTAGCTGTCCTGCCAACATCAGAGCTGGCTGAAGGGGCCCTCTGTCTTCGGTCCATTCAGTGGTTTGCTGTATCACAGAGACTGCTTGTTTTCTCAAGGCAAACTTCAGAAATCAGGTTTCACACAAGAGAATGTTGCACTGTGCTGCCATTAACACTTAATTATCACAGCTATCACAGCCGGAGTTTCCTAACTGAAAAATGCTCTGCTATGGGATATACAGTGCCATCAGTTTCTTCTTTTAAAAGGAAAAGAATTGCATTATGTTTACCTGTACCTTGATGTCAGTATTTGTCTGGATTCAAGATGTCTCAGACATGTTTTCAAAACTTTGCCTTGCAGCAGCATCATAAAAACAAGTTTGTTATTTTTAACGTGGTTTCCCAAGGAAATGAGGCTTGTGTGCATGGTTTGTTGTGTTTGTGAAATGAGACTCGTGAGCTCTTTCTTCCTCCTTCACAGTCTTTGAACTCTGAACCGATTTCAGCTAAATTTGACAGGCCACCAAAGCACTAAGGTTGTACAGTAGATCATACTGGGCTTGCAAGCAGCCCCCTAAGTTCTTTGTACAGTCCCAGCAGCATTTGCTGGGTTTGTGAGCAGGCAGGTGGCAGGACCCCTGGGCTGCATGGGCTCCTCCTGCCACTGGGCCAGGCAGAGAGGTCCGGAGGTGAAGGTAGGCTGTTATTGAGGGAGGGAGAGGGAAGGAGATGCTGTAGTGAGGTACTGCATCAGGTGAAGGTGTGCTGGGGACATGTGGAAGACATTAAACCTGTATGAAACTGGGCTTCATTAGTTCTGCTGCTCACAGAACTACTTGGTTTGTAATCTCTTCCTCAACTGTAATCTGTGGTAATAAGTGATTATAAAGGAAATAAAAATACAAAGCTACTCTGCATTGCATTTTGGGCTTTAACAGTTGAATAGCTGTTTTATATCCACTGAAATTCTGTGGAGGGTGAGGGGAAGGATACTGACTTTTTTAGACCTCTGATTAGAACTTTATATTGCCAGTGATGCCTCCAGTCCTGCGAAGACTTACACATTGGTTTGACTCTGCTAAGTAGTCCTTCTGAAGGTGACTGGCTTCGCTGAGCTTCAACTGGCCATGTGCTTTAAAAGACCATGAAAAATAAAGCAAATTATAGTCTTGCTTAAAACACTTACTAGATTTCAATCGGTTTTGATATAATTTACATTTCAGATGCCAATTCAGGCAGATTTATTTAGGCAGGATTATTTTTGTGAGTGTGAGATTTGTCAACTTGGGAGAAACAAAAGCTCTCAAATACTCGAGTTTTGCTTCCAGACTGTCATGCATTTCATTCCACTGAGGAAAGCCTGAGCCAACCGCTTAGTCAGTGTTATCACTTAAACACGATTCTTCTGGAGTCTTGTTTTGTCTTTGTGTGACAACCAGCAGGATCGCCAGGGGAAAGGACAGTGTTTTTCAGGCAGCTTCAAAGGCATTGATTTTTTTTTTCTGTCCCCTATTTTTATTTTGTTTAGAGGAATGAAACTCTTCTGCACATGAGAATGACTGGGAACAAAATAGGAGACAAAGGTGGGATGTTCTTTGCTTCAATGCTACAAATTAATTCAACCTTGGAGAAGTTGGATCTTGGAGACTGTGATATAGTGAGTAGCACAGTGAAATTATCAGCAATGACCTAAGTCTTTCAAGGATATTACAAAGGTTCTGCACTACTTAATTAGGGGGAAATACCATCTGTTGACATTGATTTTACATTTTGTGGTAGCAATATATAATATTGCAGTGTGTACTTGGAAAAGCATGTTGCAAACACCTGAGAAGTCACAACTGATGATACATATGAGCCACTATATCCCTGGGAATTCAACTGCTTGGCTTTCACATTTTCTGAGATTTGTTTCTGCTGTTCATTTTTGTTGTGCTGCCTAAGTCCTGTGTAAGTCATGTTGAAGGAAGGATTTTTTTATTCCCTGGAGGCACTTTTCCTTCTGAAGTATGCAGTGCACCTGAAAGTAGCCCAGTCCCACAGCTCTGTTGCTCCTATCAGGCTTTAATCCCTAAAGGACATAAGCACAACAGTGCTGAACTGAGCAGAAAGGCTGCTCAAAATAAGCTCGATTTGATCCTAGATAACCTGGTATCTCCTGGAGAGAGGTGAGCAGGGAGAGTCATGAGGATAGGGGTGGCTCTGTGGACTAAGCAAGGTGCTTCCTACTGTAGCCAGTAAAAAACCTCTGGATAGCTTTTAAAAACCTATATTTGTTTCCTGGAATTACAGAATTTGCTCCTAAACTAGAAGGGGGAATACCTCAGGAAGTGTGCAGGGTGTTATGAATACATAAACAAGGGAAGTGTAGCCAGTGTAGGATTTATTTGAAAGCTTAATGTGTTTATGCTTGGTAGGGAGTTCATAGAGAGTTGGTTTAGAATGAAGTGGCTTTGGGTGCAGACCAGCCTAACTGGAAAGTAGCACAAATATAAGTTAGTGAGCAAACTAGAAGGAAATAAAAAAATCCAAATTGGCCTGTATTCTAGACTGTATTCTTTGTACCACGTTATTTACATTTAGTGTGAATTTACCTAGTAGATAAATGTTAGGTAAGACTTTTACCATAAACTTCAGGGAAAACACACAAGCTGGTTTTGCTTCATAAATTAGGAAAACCAAAGTAGAGGATCAATTAAACAGATGAGTATCTTTGAGATGCATTATTATTGCTTTTTGTTTTCTGAGTTGCCAAATTTCCTAGTCATTTGTACTACTTAGATGAATTCCACTCTGTTATTCCATAGGGAGTTGGCACTGGTATTATCAGAAAGTACATTGTTTGTCTGTAAGCACTTGCCAACTACATTTGTATCTCTCCACAGTGCATGGAGGCAGAAATAACAGTATTTCTAATCTGAGCCCATTTGAGGTTTTTGATCTTCTGACAATCAATTCTAGGAAGTCGCAATAATTTGTTAGTTAGATTTATACATCAAATAGGTTTTCTCTAAAGAGTTTATTTTTATTTCCAGGGTGTGCAGTGTCTAATAGCAATAGCATCAGCCCTGAATCAGAACAAATCAGTCAAAGCAATAAACCTAAATCGTCCTTTACTGTTCACCCAACAGGTATGTAAGCAGACTGTAATTTTAGCTCTAGTAAAGTCAGTACTGATGCCTTTATATAAGTCTGAACTGCATGCCTCTCTCTCTCTGTGCTTCCTTACAAAGTGAAGCAAATTGTTGCAGAAATACTCTTTCTCTCTTTCTGTGCCAAGTTTTGTGCAATCACAGGCTGCCCCGGTTTAACTAGAAGGTTAATTGTTAAAAATTGCTTTCTTGGTACATACACTTTTGTTAAATCATGAGCTAATGGAAAGGGCTTGATATTGGAGAACCAAAAATTCCTTCTGCTGTTACAGTGTGGAGGGTTTCATGCATAGTTCAGCAAATGGGGAAAAATGGTGTTCAGCAGGAAATGAGAGGAAGAACAAAAGACTGCTGTTTATCTCAGCAGTGCAATACCCGCAGCTTAAAGCAGAAAGGCACACTTTAACAATATGCCATAATCACTGGAATGTGTGGTTGTTTTACTGCGTGAACTTGAAGCACAAATTTAACAAATGAATGCACCTCATCAGTGTAAAACCTACTATGCATTTGTTAGCCAAAAGGAAGACAAAATCCTTCCGGAACAATCAAGCACTGAAAAGGGAATCTACAAGTACAGATTCACAGAGCTGTAGGGCTTTTGCTTGCAGGCATGCAGTTTCTGTTCCTTGCTTGTCCTGCTGAAGTCTTGGCTGTAAAGCTGCTTGTAGTGGTGGTTTCACCAGACTGGCAGCAATTCTCGGGTGTCTGTGCTATGGAAAGTATTTTCCTGCTGGCAGGATAATGAAATTATGAAGCTGTGGCTGCCCCATCCCTGGCAGTGTTCAAGGCCAGGTTGGACGGGGCTTAGAAAAACCTGTTGTAGTGCAAGGTGTCCCTGCCCGTGGCAGGGGGGATGGAACTGGATGAGCTTTAAGGTCCCTTCCAACCCAAACCATTCCATGATCCTGTGAAATCTTTGTGTTAGTTGTAAATCTCCCTTTTACTGAAACAAGACCATATTTTTTCTTAAAGTACAGCTTAATAAAACTCAGTGTGTGTTCTTAGGAAGAGACCACAGTTCATCTGGCTCTGATGCTGAAAAATAACTCTTCCCTTGTGGAACTACACTTGTGCAAGCATGAAATGAAAAACTTTGGTGTGGAGAGACTGTGTGAGGCTTTGTATGAAAACTCCAGCCTGAGATACCTTGATCTTGCCTGGTAAGAGTTATTACAGCCCTGACTAACATTAGAAACTCATTTTCTTATCACCTTTTTAAGAAAAACGTGTGCATCTCTCTTTCAGTAATAAAATAACCAGTGATGGTGTAAAATTTCTGGGAAAGCTACTAAAATGGAACCAAACCCTGCAAATCTTGGATCTTAATGCAAACCGAATAGAAGATGATGGAGCCATATACCTGAGTGAGGCCTTGGCTTTGTACAACAGGACTCTTAAGGCGTTAGTATTTACACAACTTCCCCAGAATCTACAGGTGTTAAGGAACTTGGGCTTTGCAGTGTCTGAGCTGACATCAAAGCTGTGTGTCGATCAAAATGAAAAGTCAGGAAGTTCCAAACTTTTTCGTCCATTTTTCCTTCTCTGGGTGAAAAAACCGTGATGGATTGGGTAGGATTCTTTTGCTAAGCATAGGTTTTTCCTCCTATGAGAGATGCCCTGAGACCTGAGCTGGAAGTTAGCCACAGGTCCTCTTAGTGCCCTGCAGCTGGAGGCCAGGCAGGAGATACTAATGCATTTTGTGCAGCACAAGAGGCTTGTGTTTGGTAACTGAACAAGCTAAAGGAGTAAAACGCAAGGCCAAGACATGCCGTTCAGCCCCACGTGCCGTGTGTTTACTTTCCTGCACTGCCAGGACTACTCTCAACTCACTTTATCTTTCCTTGTACTTATTTTTTTTACATCTTGTATCCACTGCTGTGTGGCCTGACATACACTTTTTCTTCTATTCAGGGCTTTTTGGGGCTGATGTTTGGTTCAGCTTTGTAGTGGTTCAGCTTTGTAGTAGTTCATCTTGCATGTGATTCACACCTTTTACAGTCATTCTGAGGGGTGTGTAGCAGGGGGAGGCAATTAGATCTTGTTAGTTCTTTTTGCATCTTTAAACCATAGGTCCCTGTGGTGCACAACCAAAACTAAGCAGGAGCTGTACAGCCTTCAGAATTTTAAGATAATAAGATTCCATGCAGGGATAAGGCACTATATTTGTTGATTCTTATCTTCCACACTTAAGAAAATCCTCAGAGTTAGCTTCTGAGTGAACCCAAAAGAGCTGTAATCTCTCCATCAGGGTGTATTTCGTGGCCCACATTAAACCATGCACCGGCAGGATGTAAAAGCTGATCAAAGGCGTTACCTGAAGCCATTAGTTTTAAGTAGCAGATTGAGGAGGTGGTGGCTGCTAGGTGCCTCTGAAAGCTTTCCAGGTTCACTAATATAAAAATAACTGCCACTGCACAAAGATCAAAGCTTAGCCTGGAGAAATGCCAGGGCTTGGGCTTCAAGGCAGAGGAGAGATGAGACCTGGCCACCATGCAGTCAGTCACTGAGACTGGAAGAACTAAGGAGTGAAGAACCTGTTCTGGCTGCACCAGTCATGGAAATGACTTGAGAAATGGTACAAGTCCATAGTCCAAACTGCCTTTAGCAATATGGGAAAGATTTTATAGTAGGACTGGCCTTGATACAAATAAATACGTACTAATAACAAATGTAGAATTTCAATATATTTATCAGATATATAATAATATGTAATAATAAAATAAAAATAAGAATAAGAATAAATCATAGTTAAACTCTTAGTTTTGACCAAGAGATGGGAATTCTGTGGTTTAGCACACATTTGCACAACTATTTTCTCTGGTTTAGGTTGTCAGTAGTAAGCAACAATATAAGTGGCAAAGGACTTGTAGCTCTTTCAGACGCAATGAAAACAAACGCAGAACTTTCCTGTATTTACATCTGGGGGAACAAATTTGATGAAGCCACCTGTATGGTAAGTGCTTGCTTCTGAATTCCTCTAAGAGGGTTGGAGTTTGTTTTTCCTAGTTCATGTTTACAGTCATTGTGAAAACTACAGCAATTGGTGAGCAAGATACTTGATTAACTATGGGGTTTATTTAAATAATTATGATGTGGTGGTGCTGTAATGAGACTCACTGGACATCAGCATACTGAAATAATCAAGTACTCTCCTGTTGTGTGTTACCTTCTAAAGTCTTCACTGCAATCAAAGGAGAATATTCCGTGTCTCATTCTTGGTTTTACTCATTTCAGGCATTTTCAGAATTAATTCAGATGGGCCGCCTGAAACTTAATTGCACAGACGTGGAGCCTTATGAAGTGGATGGGCACGTTTACCTTGCAGAGCTCTCCCATGGCCTGCAGAAGCATTACTACTGGACACCAAGTTATTGGGCAGTGACAAAAAAAGATGCTAATGCCAGTCTGGCGATTGCAGCTGTTTCAGAATACTTGTGAGTGAGGTAGCAGCTTGAAGCATTCAGTATACTTGAACTTTTCCCATCTGGTTTCTAGTAAACAAAATTTTATCAATATCAGACTTGCTGCGTGTTGTTTCTTCAGGGTCTTTAGTCTGGAAAGAATCTAAACCTGCTCAAAATGGCATTAGAGATAAAATATTGAACCAATGACTTTAAAATTTGTTGATAAATAACAGCCAATATATTAAGAGCCTATTAATATGAAAATGCATTATTTCTGCTGCAATCATTCCTATTGCACACTGTCTTCTTTGCCTTACCATGACTAGCTGTAGTTCCAGAGTTCCTAGGTGAGAAATTTAGTGAAATGATATGCTCAGAGGAAAACATTTTCACCACAGCAGTGCACCAAGAGTGACATTAGGTATCATTAACAGTAATGGAGAGTAAAACAGCCACTGCCCAGAGGCATGTGAAGGGTTTAGACTGCAGCAGTGCAGAGGCATGAAGTGCACTCTCAGCAGCTGAACTACTCTGCTCTATTTAGATGACCTTCTCAGACCAGGATTTTGATCAAATGCATCTTGTTTAGAAAAGATGCAGAGGCTGGATCAGAGCAGTTGCAGAGCATCTGAGTGGAGTGTCCTGACCACCGGACTGCTGCAGGTGAAGAGCTGTTGTTGCCCTTCCTGGGCTGTGATCTGTGCAGTTGGGTTTCCATATAGCTGGGAGAGCCCATATGTAATGTTACTGCATCTCTGCAGGTTGGAGTACAGCCAGGCAGAACAAGCTGACAAAACCTTATACCCAGGACTACTGCTGGGCAGCAACTTTACTTGATAGCAAATCAGATATACCGCAGAAGAAGATTCCTGCTGAAACAGGAAGGTTTGGGTAAATCTTGTTGCTACTGTGCTCTACATACACTCTCCTTTTACTTAGTAATGGTGCTTTTGATCTCTTTTTAAGAATAACCTTTTTTTAAACCCAAGTTAAATTAACCTAATCATTAAGCCACTATAATGCTGGGACTTTAAAGCTGGTATTTTGACTAGCTTGCAACTTGTACTTGTTCCTCGTGCAACAAATGATAAACACCCACCAACCTTGGTGTCATTTCTTCCTGTCTCTTAAAAACTAATTAAGAAGTAGCTACTTGGCAACTCTTACACACAAATAAGACAACATATGTATACAATGGTAGTTAAATATTGTTTAATGATTTGGGTACAGACTTTGTAGAATTTTGGGAATTATTCAGCTTGTTTCCTTCTTCTACCCACTCTGCTCATACCTGTAGAAGTCACTAATCTGTGCTCCTAAACAGAAAAACTCACTGTGTAGAACAGCAGTGGTTTGCTTAAAGACTACTAGTGCATTCTTCTGTGTGTCTAAATCTGTGAATATGTGCACACACAGCCAAAAGACCTAAGAGATCGAAGTATGAGGGGGAAAAAGATAAAGTAATTTCAACAATGACACCTAGCAGCAGTGATGTTCCAATTCTGTATTACTACAGTGGTAGCGTAGAATCAGGGACATATGTGAATACCCCTTACCAATCTGCAATGACCAAGGTGGTGATGATAATTGCTGTATGTGAAGGTGTTATGTTGGTTTTTTTTTCATTTCTCCCATCCCAATCACAAATGAGCCAGGCTCTGTTGCTCCAAAAAGCACTTACTATCATAAGAGGACTTAAGAGGTAAATCCACAGAGCAGGTATGTTTGTTCCATGTACCTGTACGGGGTCCTCCTAACTTGTCTTGTTAAGCAGAAAGCCCACCTATCATACTGAAAACCTTGTTCCAGAGAGAAGCTTATAGTTTAACTGTGGTTTAACAGGAAAAATGGAGCAATGAGAACAAAAACTGAGGATACACTGAATGTGATTGAGAACAAGCTGCATGCTATGAAAATTTCTAAGTTTAAAAATAATTGGATAAGGCTGTATTGTCAAAGTTGGTGTTTTCCTGAGCATTGCTGCACTGGAGCTCTGCAGCTTACATTCCGATAAAGAGAGTACTTTCCAGACTGAGACACTGATGATACAATTTCCAGCCAGAAAGGCCACTACAACATTCAGATCAAGGTAACTTTCTTCCACACATCTGTCTCTTGTATTTATACAAGTATTTGTACTGTCTCTGAACCATTGTTTAATAACAAGAATGCAAGAGCATTCTGCACTATTGATATTGAGACAAGGAGGCACAAAAGCACAAAATGTAATCAGTTCTAAGTAATGTTAGGTTTGATGGCTTTGTGATGGAAAATAACTGCGGTGCTTGAAAGTAGTTGACATAGCTTCAGGTCCTTAGGACCTTAGTACAAAAGGTGTAAGAAAAGCAGAATGGAAAACAGGCCCTGGGGATGGGGAGTATCTGGGAGTAGCTGATGGCCAGGATGGGAGCACTTACTTAAACTAACTGGTAAGTAGAAGGACAGGATGATTGCTATGTCTGTTGTTAATTAAGCTGGGAAAAGTAAACGACCCTTAAAGACCACCATCACATTTTTGTATGCATACGGGAAACTTTCTGGAAAATGATGTAATATGCCCAGTGACCATATAAGGATGGCGTGTAGAGCAATACGGGGACACACGTTAGGAGGAGCTACCCCCCGCCCCCCTTGTCTCCCGGCGCCGCAATAAAGAAGACCTGCTTGTCAACTTGAAACTGTTGGCGAGTTTGTTCCTGGAGTTTTCTCCAAATCAATTAGCCATAAAACTAGCTCATGTTATAGTTTACTTTGATACTCCTTTGCAAGAAAGGCCCGCAGAATAATTCCCACTGAATTTTGTATAAGCAGCTTCCTGCACATGAAAATAATTTTTTGTGCAAACCCCTGTATTGCTTAGAGGCCTATGCCAGAGACATTTATTTACTGCTTTCCTTTCTGTGAAAACCAAACCTTGAAATTCTTAAAAGACGTTTCTTGTGTTCTTTGCATTTGGAGAATTTTTTGCCATGTTATTCTGAGCAAGTTACTCTGGCAAGAACAATCCTGCTCAGTTAACCATTGCTTTAGCTTCTACAGCTTGTGGAAAGGCAGCATTTTTGCCCTAGTTTAAAAGGAAGGAAAATGACAGACCCAGTAAGCCAGTGGTACAATACAGGTCCCTTAAGTCCTGCTGTGTGCTCTAGTCACCACACCACCTTCCGTAAAATGAAACAATCTAGTGAAAATATGTTAAGATACAAATTCTGATAAATTCACTGAATATGTAGTTTAGCAAAAAAAGTACATCTTAAAAGCACTTTGTAAACACCCCCCCCGACACCTCAAAACAAGTGGAAAAAAATTAACCTAAAAGTCATTATACTGGATTGTATTTAGAATAACATTTGTGTTTAATTCAGTTTGAATAGAACCCAAAATATCTTCTATTATGAGAATTGGGTGCGTAACGTAACAGTCCTTGCTGTGTTAGTGTGCTGCAGCGCATATCCTTCTGAGAGGGTGTTTGACGGTGGTTATGTTAGACTGCTTCCCTCCTCCTTTTGTGCTACCCCTTGCAGTTACAAACAGGAGACACCAGGTGAGGGAAAATTACAAAACAAATTTATTAAAGTCTAACATAAAACACTTCAGGCTAAATATGTACAACTCCCTCCTCCCTTCCCAGGGGATTATAAAATTGAGAGTTGAGATATATACAAATAACAGAGGAAAAACTGTATATACAGGAAAGATATTTTTAAAATAATTTAACAAAAAAATCAGTTATTAGTCCTTATCTGAACTTAATTCTGCAAGGCTTATCAACAGCTTCTCCAAGATCACAGCCCTGAAATCCTTAACATGGGACTTGTCCATACTTGGAAGTTTTCTGAAACACATGATTTCAGAAAAGTTGTCACACTTTGTGGCCACAGATCAGCAAAACTTTGGAAGTTCAGTGTTATACAGAGAGCCATTCTCACACACGCATTTCCAAACAGCCAATTTGGAGACTTCAAGATGCAGATAACCTACTCAGGCAAAACTTGCACTGACTTCAGTGCAAAATTGCCTGAAACAGTACTGAAAGAACAGTGTGACAAATCATGTCATTTTCTCTAAATTACTGTTAGTGGAATTATTCCAATTTCCTCTTTCCTTTTGCAGGTAGGTCTCAAGGAGGTGTCTGCCTAAAAAGATTCCATGTCTTCCCCCATTTATCCCTTACAGAAATTATCAATACTGTTACAAACCTTGTGCCTCCAAAATTAACTCAGAATCCTTAAACCTAGGAATTAGATACGCAGCTGATTTCCATGCATCTGTTGGCAAAAGGTACAGCACAGACCTGCTTCTTCAGGCCCAACCTGAACACACCTACTGACAAATTTTATATATATATATATATATTTAAAATCTATATTCTAGTAAATGAATACAGTTCATAGATATCATACCTCAGCAGCTGAGATATCTTAATGAAAG
>JAOSLQ010056558.1:0-14231 GCA_025629905.1 Lorius lory | reverse complement strand
ACATTTCGCTGCGTACATAGCTTATCTATTGAAATAAGTAATTATCTATTAATTCATTAGCTGATAAGCTTTGCACAATGCTAATAACTACGATTATATTATATTAATTGACCCTGCGAGCCATTCCTACGAGTAATCTCATCGTCTTAGCAGATTTTAAATGGTTTATCAAACTGAACCTTGTACTTTAGCTAAAGATTTGATTAGTTGTAACAAGAATAGATAACTAGCATTTTCTGAACATATTCAGAAGACAAAATATAAGTAAGTAATGAAAAATTTGTTACTGCGTATGCATTGCACATAATTTATTAAGCTCGACCAGCGACCACCCGTGTATTGCCTTCTAAGTATATCTTTATAGCGTGACGTAGGTTATACACGAAGGATTTAAAATTTTCATCCATTTCATCTTCTCTGGCATAATTTGTTATCCTGTTCAAATAATTAAAGACAATGTTTCTAGGAATCTAAAGCTTGCCTTTCATTACCTAAAATTTACTTTAATATCAATTATTGCATCACTATACCTTGGCTCAAATACATTGCCTGTCAGATGTCTTCCCTCCCTTTTAGAACCCCACATATTCCAAGCAAGCAGCCCACTAAAAAGGTGCTAAGCTAGTCATTAGTGCAAAAATAGCCTTGGAATTTAAAGTAACAGCTACCAGAGGAAGTTTAAGACAGGAGATGGTCTCAAATATACTTTATGATAGTAAAAGTCCTTGATATTTTTAAGTCCCCTCAATAAATGAGCATGAAGCTCTATAGTCCTCACATCCAGAAACAGACTGATAATACCACCAAGACGAAACAAATGGAAGTTTAAGATGAGCCCCACAATACTGAAAGTGCAGGTGTCTGCCATCTCCTGTCCAAGTAGGAACAACTCTTGTAAGCGGCAGTAAAACACCTTACTATTTAGCAACTTACCCTAAAATGCATCTGAAAAGCTGACAACTGATAACTTAGGATTCCTAGTTTTGAGATGAATATAAAAGAGCAAACCTTGTAATATATCCACCACTTGGTCCTCCAGCAGTCTGAAACTGCTGCTGATTTATTCTTCTTGGTTGCATGGATATCACATGATCTGCCGAGTTCTCATTTCCATCTCCCCAGGTTGCTCTGTATACCTTGCTTGCCTCAAAGCTCTTTGTCCTGCTCCACAAAAATAAGAAATCTGAACTGTCACATCAGAAATATGGTTTCCTGACTAAACTTCTGTATTAATCTAGAATTTTCAGAAACATTTGTGCCTGAAAGAGATTAGATTTTGTACACACAAAGCCTTGTCTGTGCAATGCAATTTCTTATATCATGACAGTAAAAACATAACTGAGTTACTCTGGGACTGTGATTAATTTGGTCTTAAGCTTTAATACAAGCACAGCAATTTCCTTACATTAACATACTTTACCAGAAGAGAGGAAGCTTATGACAGTAACAAGAAAGCTCACATTGTCATAAGATAAAGTCACATTTACGACAGGAGTTAGTCTAGAGTCAGGATTTTCAGGGAAGAAATGGGGATTAATGAAAAGATTCCTCAAACAGAAATAGCTACTCTATGCAAGAAAACCATTAATCTCTATTGTTTTTCTGTTGAACATTGTCTGCTGCTAAGTCTTTCCTTTCAAAGTTAATGTTCCTTGGGTTAAATTTAATTATGGAATAACGGTAACCATGTTTAACTGGCTCCTTCATTTTGCAATTTGATTGTACTAACCCGATTAAAGAAACAAATCAGCTTACCATTACACTTTTAGCACATAATTCAGAAGAGAAATAAAAATAAAGCAGCACACTAACATGAAACAGTGTACAGAATCAGACTCACAAAAGCAAGAGGGGAAGAAAATCTAGTGAAAAAATAAGTGATCTAAATTGGGGTCAGTTTTTATGAACCCAAAAAATATATTTTGAGAGAATATTCTCATGTTCACCTTGTTTGCTGGCATTTTCAGGTTTAAGCTTGATAATCCAGACTCCACTGTCACTTTTCTGCTTCTTTAAAAAGCCTGTGAGGGGAAATCTGTAGTGCCTTTCAGTACATCTAAGTTCACAATTGGTAATCATTTTCCCTGTAGTGCCTTTCAATAGCCCAGACATTTTACATTTGAAGAGGTGTCAATGTCATTAACTGTAGCTGCAATTAAAAAAATAATATTCCCCTCATTCTGTTGGCACTTGTGTAATTGAAAAGGGAAATGGTGTTTCATAGGCCAGATGCTATAGGACGTAATCTAGTATGAATACATCAAGGAGAAGAAATAGAATAATTTATCAGTTCATAATGGAAGTGTTACATCCAGCAGAACTCTAAAGAAACCTAAACTAGTCAATTCTAGCTCCTTATACAGGCTTAAAGATCTCTTCAGGTAGGAGATTTTTATAGCAGGAGAGCTTTGTGTGCTTGGCTTCTGGATTAGCAAAGTCTTAGGTGCTAGAGGTAACTGAGGAATTTATTGAACAAAACCAAGTGGCCTGAAAACTACTTGCACAAAAGTAGACAAACAAAAAAAAAAAAAAAAAAAAGTAGAAACAAAATTGCTGCTCAAACTAAGCAGCTAAGAACAAATCTTCTCACCACCTGATTTTTTAAGAGCTGTTTTTTCAAATTACTATATATTCACTTTTCTCATATTTCCATAAGCATAAGGCAATGTATACAGCCTGTCAAGCTAGCAAGGCCTCAAGCAGTTGTTCAACATTTCCACAGGTAATGCACTCTGTAGTACTTGACATTTTCTATTCACATCAGTATTAAAAGACACCACAGTCGCATGGAGACCTGCATGCAGGCATCATACACATGCAAGCACAAATCCAACAGAAGCATCACTTCAGATAGCTGGTTAAATTACATCTTCACTAGTAAGACTGACCTTGTCCTAAAATCCGCTTTCACCAGTTAAGTGAATACAGCTTCTTATCCTAGTCTTCATTTTTAGAAAGCAAGCATCAGTGTTAGGAGAGAATGGAAAAGAAAGAATAGTAAAGACCAGCAAACTGGTAAATAGTTATTAGTACATAGATTATATATTAGAGAGCTGCCAGTATCTCATGTTTTCACATAGCTTTTACATATAGTCTATGCCTAGAAGAAATAAGCACTATTTAATTCAGCAAGCATTCTGATTTAGCTTCATGCTTTATGAAAACAAATGAAATGCTTTAGAGATAACTGGTTGACAAACAACTCCAACACTGACAGAAAAAGCAATGTCCCAAATATATGAAAGGCATTAAAACTTTCATCTTCCTCTGTGCCCTCTACTTACCTAGTAGATTTTCCTGCACATTACTGCCTGTTTTAATATACAACTCATTATTTTTTATTGTTATCTGTGTACACCAAAGGACTGCCACAAGAGTTAATGAACTCTGAGCTTGCTCAGTGTCCATAAGCTGCTTAGCTTCAGTGAAATAAAACTGTAACTACAGAAAACAAAGACTGAATGTGTCAAAACGCTCAATCCATCAGATTGATAAAACTAATATAAATCAGTAAAGACACCCATCTAGAGGTCAGGAAAGAACCATCTGCGTTTTCAAAGTACTAAAGCTCTAACACTTTCAGCCTTAGAAGGCACACGTATCTATCCTCAAGGATCCTCAAAGTATTATTCTGCTGGATAAGCAGACTCAGCTATTCCAAGGACTTCTTACCTAGGTTTCCGCTACCTCTCAATTGAATGATAGCTGGGTTTTGGACTGTTTTTTCTTCATGCTAAAGAGCTAAAAATGACCAAACACACACACTATTCACTTCAGTGGTCACACTCTTAAAAGAGCTTGTGATCATAGTTCTTCCAAGTGAAGAAGATACATTTAATTCACACAAATCAATCTGATACTTTGCTGCTTAAAGATGCAGCTAGCACACCTCCAAAACTAAATGTTTTCCTTATATAACTGATTTCTGATAATTGTTTAGGCTGATTTGTACCTCTAAACACAAGTGCCGTACAAAAGACACCCTTAACTGACTTGGTTATGGTAACCAGAACACTGATGTTCTAGAGGAACTGTGAAGCAGGTCTACAAGAATTTACGTAATCACTAACGAAACATTAAAGCTCTAACACCAATGTCTGTTCTACTCTTCCTCCCTAACGCATGAACACTTTTTTTAATGCCTCAAGAATCAATATTACTTTCTTATTCAAAACAGAAGTTTTCCTACTTTTAAGTTAGTACAAAAGTACTTTTGTAGAGAACTATTTTTGGAGTCCAATTTCTAACACAGGCAGGCACTCACATATAGCTATCTGCAGTCCAATCTGGTCTCATCCATATGGAGATGGATAGTATTTTGCCAAATAGAAATTTTAGAGGAGATTAGGGCAGAATTGTGCAGGATGTTACACAGTAGCTATATTTACAGTGACAGGGGCACAATATATGGTTAGATGCAAGTAAGCTCTAGCTAGCAACCCATAATTTTAAAAGGATGCACCTCTACAAATCAAAAAACAGCTGATCTTTCTAGAGAGTCCGCATTTTTTAATAAGCTCTTTTTTATTTTTATTAGAGACCATCTCCTAGCACAGTAGCTATTGAACTAGAACTTCAGACCCAATTACCAACTGAACTGACCTGTTACAAGGACAGACACAGAGCCCACAACATTTGTTGAGCTCTGTCAGTGTCTTCTCAGCTTCTCTCATATCCTTATTTATCTGGTCCATGCCTTCTTCTATGCGATTTAGCTGTTCTAGAAGAGAAACAAGTAACCGGAATAAACATGGATTGGGGGAAATTAACATTTCCTTCAAGCAGGAAACTTAAGTTTCAGTTCTATCTTCATAGTGAGATTAATGTCTTTTGCCTTTCCTGCCTTTTAGGCTTCTTTATTTATTTATTTATTTCACTGGAAGATATTCAGTGAAAAGTTTTGTTTACTACATTAAAAAATATCTTCCCTATCTTTAAGAAAGCACTTCAGCTGCTGTTTTTAGAATAAATGTAGTTATATTCATTCTATGGTGGGAAGAAGAGCATCTGTAACAGAGCTGTATTATATTATAACAGTCTCTAACTACTTTAAAACCTCTTTACTACAAACACATCAGAATAACAAATAAGCAAATCTCATTGTAACGTATGTAGTGTTTAATAAGCCATTAGGTTCAGCAACAACTCTCTTGAATGACAATCCTTTTTCTTACAGTCATAAAATTGGGTGTTTTTTTGGTGTTAGAGAGGAAGGACTCACCTCCTTGTTCATCCAGCATGGTGATAGTTCTGATGCCAGCATCATGAGACTGCAGAAAGAAATGTTCAGATATAAAATCAGATTTTAATACAGCAATGTGAAATCAGGTCTCTATAGTAAATTTGATAAGCCAACCAAGTTCATAATAAAACACTGCTAGGAGTAATTTCTGTAGTAAAGCTATGCTAAGTTTCAAATGGATCCTATGGTAGGCTGATAATAATCTTGCCTGGTGTGATGGGTTTTTTTTGTTTGGTTGTGGTAGTTTGTATTTGTTTGGTTGGTTTGGTTGGAGTTTTTTAAATTATTTTAACATTACAATAAGATCACAGAATGGTTTGGGTTGGAAGAGACCTTAAAGCTCATCTAGTTCCAACCTCCCTGCCACAGGCAGGGACACTTTCCACTAGACCAGGTTGATCCTAGCCCTGTCCAACCTGGCCTTGAACACTGCCAGGGACAGGTCAGTCACAGCTTCTCTGGTCAACCTGTGCCAGTGTCCCATCATCCTCACAGGGAAGAATTTCTCCCTAACTTCTAATCTCAATCTACCCTCGTTCAATTTAGAGTCATTACCCCTTGTCCTGTCACTACATGCCCTTGTAAAAAGTCCTTGTAATATTCAGATCGAACTACAACAACGTCAAACAAAAAAGTAAACCTAGCTGTGCCTTATTTTGAAATGTGGCACTTCAGTTGATTCTTCATCCCTACAACGTTCAATAGGGCTAACACAGCCTTTAGTCCTTGGAAAACAGAATAAAAGAAAGCAAAACAAAGCCTGCAAAACCGTTCCTGAAAACTCAGCAGAAGAGATCAGCAAGAGAGCAGCCCATAACTAGTTTTAAAACTAAGCAAAAGAAAACAGCAGTGAGGAACATAGGATTGCAGAGCTCTTTGCTGGATCAAAGACTTGAATCTAGTATGCAAGTTGCACCCATGTTTTACTGTAGGCTGGCAGCATAGGACTGTCTATGGTAGGAAATATTTTACTTTGTGAATCTCCAAACCATGACACCAAGAGAAATAATGTTGGCTCATTACATGTTCTTAATATTTGCGTTTGAGAAGTATTCATTACACTGATTCAAATGCCTCACTGATAACATAGCGTCTTCAGTTTCACAGCAAACTGCAGCCGCCTGGACAGTGAGTACAGGCTCTAAAGCAGTAGTGACCAAACACCTCAGGGTCCTTAGTCACTGGATTATTTTTTTGTGTTCTTACGCTGACAACAAAATGTCTTGAGCCTTCAGCACTTGAAGGCTGGGCATTAGCTTTGTCTCTGCTTCGTCTCTGGTTTCCATTTGTCTATGGTTTATCCGCGTACTAGCAAAATCATCTTGCTGAACCAGTTAAGCTTTGTTAAGTCTACCAGAGCTGACTATCAACCTTATCTTACTCCCTACCAACAGGATCCTCTCTATATTTTGAAATTACAGCATCAAAAATAAACTGTCATTTTTACAATGGGTTATGCATAACAGTGTAAAGGAATAGATTCCTCACACAATGTCACATAAACTCGAAATACGGATTTGTTTCAAGTCATGTATAAAGGTGTTAAGAGTTTAATATCATACCTAGCTATCTTTAAAGTTAAAATTTATCAACAGATCCTAAGGTCTATGTAGAGAAGCCTTTGTTTAAAACTGAAGGCAGCCCTACCCTCCACTACCCCACCCAAATAAGCCCTGCCCTCTTCCTCAAAGCAAGACATTCACAGGCTAAGTGAGCTAAAAGAGAAACTGAAGATGTTGTGAGAAGCAAATGACACAGAAGCCAAAGGTATTACCAACCACTGCAGAAGTCTTATTATAACTAATCTGTAGCATTTGGAGATTAGGCCATTTTGCTTAAGAGGAAAACAGGTAGAAAGGACTTCTGTGATGTGACTTTACATAATGTAAAAAACATTAGGTTTAACTCATTCGAACTCTATTACTGAATTAAAGCAGCAACTTGTAATAATGAAGTATGTGTCAAAAAGTTTGAGAAAGGCAATAAAAGTGATTAAAATCACTTTGTGATAATTAACACACTGCTTCTTAAATTAATAAATCCCCAGGGAATTTAAAAATGTTTCCTTACCTCAATGGCCAGGCCAAGAATCCTCCTTGTGCTTTCCAAAGACTAAAAAGAGAATTTTAACATGAGTGTGTTAACAGCATATCAGTATCCCAAAATCATCTTCACCAGTTCATTACAGTAAAGCAATTAATATACAAAGGTTCATCAGCCTGTCTATATTTAATACATTCCACATCACAGTCACAGTGCCAGCATACTGGAGTTTTTCAGTATGCTAGTAAGCCCTTGGTTTTTAGTACTTGTTTTTTAGTACTTTAGTACTTTGCTTATCCCACTGGAAAGTCATTACAAAAGAAAATATATTCAAATGAACTTTAGTTCATTTGAATAAGCATGAAGTATCAACATGGATTAAGAATACTGTAGGTACCAGCCTGCATGGTCTCAGTAATCATGGCTGAGTGATCTGTACTCAGGCAGGGAGGTGGCTTTACAGTTCACAAGTTGAAATTCATTCTTACTGCTAGTCGAAGTCTTCACTCCAGTATTCACCAAGTAAAGTAAGAGTCTGAAACATTCAAGTATACCCTTGCAGGGTCACCACCCTACACTGACTTAATATTTAGAAGATATTGTAATCTTGGCAGATAAGTAGTGTAAACCCAGATGGTTTCCTATAACAATTACCTCATCGGTGACCTGGTTGGCCCTCAGCTGGATTTCTTCAGGCGATAGTTCAGCCATGATGAGGAACTATTACTTGTAAGTAATCACGTTAAAGAGAATCTTCCCCCTGTGATACAGAATAAAGGAATTATCAGTTAAGCATCAGAATCTCCTTGTATCAGTATTTTGAGTTGAAAGTAGAAGTAGGAAGTTCAAAGAATGAAAGCCTATAGAATTAATTCTGCTTAGAAGAATACCTGATTAGGACTAGAAAGTACTTAAAGAATTATTCAGCTGATATGACACAACTTAGGAGATAAGAGAAATGTAGGAACAATCAGTATGTGAAATAGTTTCCTTTACAAAACTCGGCTTGCAAAACATTTTTTGATAATTCATCATTTTTACCTTAAACTAACAACAGATAGAAATTAAGTCTTAAAATAAAAAGCTTCTCCATGTTGGAAAAGTACACTGGTTCAGCCAGCAGTCCAGAAAGAAATTAAGGAAGACATTTAAATTACTAGTATAAGCTTCAAGTGTTCTTTCCCTTCCCTCTGAGGAATTTCAGCAGTCAGTCAGAAGGGGAAACAATTTCATTCACCAAACACCACCTACAATGATTCTGGTAACACTCGAGGAAGTCTGGTGAATCCCTCAAATGCAAGAGGACCTGCAAAAGTTTCAAATGGTATGTCTGCCACTCTAGCAAAGGTTTTCAAATCTATCTTTCTCATAATAAGGATAGGATCAAGATGAAGCCCCAACACACCATTTTAACTTTTGCTATTAACAGGAGATACATTTTTCCCTGAAGAAACAAGAGGAAAAAGCAACCCCATCAATAAATGTATTCTCATTAGAGCCAGGTTTTTCAGGGCTAAGGATATGCATTTTTGTTGGAGGAATAGTAATAAAGCTGGCACTCCCAGAAATGGGAAAACTGAGCTCCCAGGCTATACAATAATTTAACGAGATACTACATAAACTGAGCAATGAGAAGCTTTTAAAACTAATTTTCCCCTTAAGTTTTGATTAGTCCTTGCTCTTTCACATGAGTAGCTTTCAATTAAGTTCCCATAATCCACTGGAATCATTCCAAACATCCTGCTTGACTAACAGAAGTATGTCCCATTTTTCCCTATGAGATAAATTTTCTGGAAGACATAGCATTAGTAACTGCTCTTAGAAGGGCAAATTTATGCAGACTCAGACAGCTGTTAGCTAGAGAAGGGATGCTATTCACAGAAAGTGCACACATCTCAGGGTGACTTGAAATACAGACACCTAATCCCTTATAGCTGAAGTACTTCAAGGATTTAGAGAATACTTCAGCAAGTTTGATCTTATGAACATAAAATACCTCCTCAGCCTATGGCTGAGACTGTGGCTTCAGGAGTTATCCTTTTTAAGTAGCTGTCAACACAAGTTCGGTTTTGCCACCATTGAAAAGTAATAAAATTAGACATTCTCACACAAGACCTCTATTAGCTCAGTTCGCAGTAGTCCAATCTCACTATACAATCAGTGACTTTTCACTCACAGACTTAAGACCCTTTCATTAGGTTTATTTAGGGCAGCTCAGTCCCAACTTTGAATTTGGGAATGTCTCTTAGGATGGTTTGCACAGCTAAGGTCCAGTAAAACAGGGTGCGGGAGGAAAGGACGTATTTTAACCAAGTTAGATTAAGCACAGGAAAATGACATCAGGCTGGTTCTTTGGGTGAAGATCTCACATTTATTTAATATTCAGAAACAGGATGAAGAGTCAATTATATAGGGGCACTGAAAAAGCAACATCTGGATTACTGCAGCAGGCTTGACCAGTTTTCCCTACTTTGGGTGCTACAGAGTCAGGTACCTCTGCAACTTGGAGCCATAAGGCACACATCTCATCTTGGAGAGTGAAAAGAGATATTATAACCCCACCCTGTGAAACATCAGCTTGCCAAGAATCCCATTACAACTGCAGAACAGGGCCAGAAATACAGCTATGTTCGCAAAGTGACTGGAGATTTCTCTTTCAGCAGCCCTGATGTCCTGCTTCCCTTTGCAGCTGTGGGTTCAGGCTGTCCAGGAGTTCACATACCACCAGTGCAAGCACAACTGCTGGCTGTATGATGTAACCCTAACTCAAAGGCTCTGTTCAAGTTACCCAATAACCATATTACAGCCAGCACTACACAAATCAGTAACAGTTTCTTTGCTTTTGAGGCAAGGACATAACAGTAATATTCTCAAACATGGTTAAGAAGGATTTATAGATTAAGTCTGACAGGTAATACAGGCCCTTAAGTTTGATTGCATGTTTGCAAATACATTATAATACTAACTGCATGCCAGGAAAGAACCCAGAATCTGAAGAAAGAATGTATACTTTACCAAGCCAGATACTGAGTTTTGTGTTTTACTCAATACTGGCAGAACACCGTGCTGTACTACTAGAACCACAAATTCACAGAGAAGCCATTGAAAAACAAATCAGCAGTGAGACTGAAAAAGGAGAAGAAAGGAGACAACAGTCAGCACTTCCAATTCCCAAGCCAGTAATTCTTGATGGTAACATTTGGAAGGTAACGTATTACTGGAAAGTGACAGTTGTAAATTAACTTCAGGGCTGACGCTCACATACACTGAACTAAATCCACCCTGGGCTTGACAACCATGATGTTAATAAAGTCCTATGAAAGATAATGCCATGCTGAAATCTGATAGTAATGACATGAAGAGACATAGCAGTTATGTGAAGAGCTACTTCATGTATTGTCACCGATCAAACTATTCCCCCCAGGCTTTGTCCTATTTATGTTAGCTCATTAAGGAACTGGCAATCCATTATTGGACACAAATAAGTTAGTAGTAACACATTAAACTAGGTGTCTGTAACTGTATCTGACACCAGACAATATCTTGAAAACATAAGCACTTGCCATTGCATCTACCAGTTCTAAAGGTGACAAGGAAGCTTTCTGTTCCCCTAGCTTGCTCACATCATCCTGAACAAATCTGCTGCCAGGCAGCAAGAAGTTCCATGGAAATCCACAGCATTCCTCCAACTTTCTTCCTACATCAATGGTATTTCATCTTGAAGCTGTTTATGACTTACCTAACACAAGAAATACATCTGGAAAATAGGAAGGAAAAAAAAAACAAACCAACCTTCTACACAGCTGACACCCATAATAAAGAGCAAATAAAAAAATAAATTACATCTAGGATTCCTCAGAGCTGAGGTATGCATGTGCTTATCTTCTGATGCTCATATTTGGCCACTTGTAGTGTTTTGTCTCTTGTGAGATGAAAACAATCTAAAGTGATCGTTCATATGCCCAATTTACAATTCCTAGGATAACTGACCTATATGGGAGAATGTTAAATAAAACCATTCAGAACACTTGGTTAAGGGACAAATACTATGACAATCTTTCATCATGGATAATAGGGTACAGTTACTTACTAGTCTTGCAAGACATCTGTAAACAATAAGTTAGAACACTCAAGACGTGATCATTTGTATTGAAATAATAGTTCAGCTACTCCAATAGAACATATACATAGCCAAATGAAGACATACATAAAGAAAGGATGCTCATCCCCCCATCTTTTTGCCTAGGAATCATGAAGCACCCATCAAGGTATCTAGCTCTTAATGTTATATGACAAAGCTATTTTATATCCAAGACATGAAGATTCCTCAGGGACAGAGCACTTGATATAGCTAAAGTGTTCCTGGAATGTATTTTTATTATAATGTAAGATTTGCTAAGGTAAGCATTTATTTTTTTCATCCATGGACAATGCCCATTAATCCCAACCACAAAGTAACCAAAGAAATAAAACAGCCTACAAAGAGACTTTATATTTACATTACAATTTTCTGCCATTTCACTTTATTTTCTAAGTGGTAAGTTCTAAACAAGAGACCAATGTGCCTAAATACAAAGCAGAACTTTAAAGAAAGGATGAGTAATAAGGTGATGTCACCTTTATTTACTTTCTGTTATTAAAAAGTACTCTGCACTATTTACTCAAGTTATCAGACTGCAAGGATTAAAGTTAAACGCATTTCAGTGCAACTCCCCTTCTACCCCTTGCATGGGAGAACCTGGCACCTACAAACTATGCAGAACTAAGCTTGCTCAAAAAAATACATTTTCTTGAAGTAAGGGGCCTCATTAAATTTCTCTACCAGGGAACTAAGAAGACTACACACAACATCACCTTAACTATCATTGTCTTAAAAAAAAAAAAAAAAAGGAAGATTCATCAAGAACCAAAAGCATCAAGGAAACAAACACAAGGCCTGCAAATCCTAGAAACCTCTTTTCTGCCATTCTTTTTATTTTTGAGATTGTGAGGCAGAAAGTTCTCCAAAATTCCAATTCCAACCACAAGCTTTAGATTAAAGGTTCTCTCTCCACAAGACTGCTCATAATGTGCTAAGCCTATAAGCTCACTACTGTAATGCATATTGAAATCAGATTATTATGGTCTAGGTCAGTTGAGGATGGATTAGATTTAAGTTACTGCCATCCCTTGAACAAGAAGAAACAAAGAAATGAATGTCTGCACATATTTTTTCCACTTACTAAACCTTTATTCATGGCTCCAAAAACCCTGAAAAGCCTTCAATGCACTCTCTAGGTTGGAGAATGCTGAGGAAGAGACACAGCAAAGATGATTTTACAGAACTGTTTAAAAGCTCAAGGTATTTCCTGCAAAAGAATGAGGGACAGGACAAGCACTTTGGGGATGATTTTAAGCATGATACCAGCCCCATTTGAAGCATCACTGGCTTAGAGATCTTCATTTGGTTAATCAACATACCCATATAGCAGCTGAAGCATTTTAGTAGGTTGCCTAGCCTGAAAAAACTGTAAGGTGACAGATATCGATGTGAGCTATGGCTGTGTCTGTATTAGCAGCAGGGTGATCCTAAGAGACTACAGTGCAAATTTTCATTTGGGGAAAGTGCTGCTCATACTATCACATTTCAGATGGATCAATAACAAGTATTTACTTAATCAGAGCTCTGCACCAACACCAACTACTGAATCAAGAGCCAACATTTGCCAACCCATAGCCTTCGTAAGACTGAGTACAATAAGAGCAAATTCAGTGTTAGTAACACCTACAGCGACATACTGCCTGCATGTACAAGTCTCAAAGTGTAAATTATCTGCTTGTAAACAGAAAGCTAAGACAGTATCCCTTTATCCCAGCTCTCTGTCTGGGAGTGTCTGACAACAGACATATTAAAAACTTTGGGAAAAAAAAACCACCCTAAGGCATTTGAATGGACAGAGCCTCAAGATCAAAGTAAGCAGCCAGCAACAACACAGTCATCTTTGCTACCCGTCTTCTGAGTGAAAAAGACCAATACGGAATCGTTGTTGTCCAAGGCATTGGTTTCAGATATTCCTCTGCACCACTACAGGTTTTTCTTACAAGTGTTTTCTTTTTCATTCAAAACTGCTTGTACACTGGATGCCAGCTATTTATGCTAACATTCACTTCCCAATGTAAACAAGTTTCAAAAGCTGTAACAGTGAGGTTGTATGGTCTTTTCAAGGGTTTTTCAACCCCAGATCACCTTCTGAGGCTTATAAGACACTTCCAACATCCTGACAGCTACAGTAGGCAATTTGCATGCTATTTAAATGTGCTTTCCTTCGGCACTAGTTGAAAAGCAATTGTAAGGCTTATTAGCTTTAGGGAAAAAAAAAAAAAGAAGGAAAAAAAAGATAATTTACTTTCTTGGTTCACAACAGTTACACCATATTCCGACTGTGCTATCCAAAGCACTCAAAACCAGTAAGAATTTATTGTCTTACCAATCTTTGTGAGTTAAGCCAAGTGCAGGACACCACAAGGCCTCATAAAGTGCATGCTCAACTGCAATTACATAGCCCACATCTGGAAAAGGATTGTAAGGAGGGAGATGCTGTCAGAGGTGACAAGTTTTCTTAAACCAGACAGGTCTACATGCACCAGATCAATCAACTGTTCTTACTGCTTGCACTTCCACAACCCCACCTTGAATGATTGTAGGATTTTTGTCCTGCATCTCTGGCTGACATAGAACACTTGTATGCCTCTGACAGACCCAATCCCTTTCAGAAATTTGCCATGCGTCCATTACATTTGCTAAACACCATAAATTCATTCCCTACTCTCCATTTAGGGGTCCTCTGTGAGAACCTAACCCTTTCTCTATCGAGTTCTATCATGGCTCTAATCATAGAATAGTTAGGGTTGGAAAGGACCTTAAGATCATCTAGTTCCAACCCCCCTGCCATGGCCAGGAACACCT
>JAOSLQ010056555.1:0-13989 GCA_025629905.1 Lorius lory | reverse complement strand
TGTCCCTGCCCATGGCAGGGGGGTTGGAACTAGATGCTCTTAAGGTCCTTTCCAACCCTAACTATTCTATGATTCTAGAATATGAAAGAATTTACCATGTGATGCTCACTTAAAATTGTTGATTTCTTAGCAGGAGGGATGGAGAATGTATCTAAAAATCTACTAAAAAATATCTAAATATATATGCCCTGTATAACATAGCTGTATTTTAAGTTGTCTTTTTTTCCTTTAGGGGTGAAAAAGAAGTTGTAGTCCCTCTTGGTTTTTCAGTTGTCTCTTGCTAATCTGCTCTAGCAAAACCTCAACTCAGTCTGTGGCCCAATTTAACTCAGCATACCCCTGTGAAAGAGCCATTTGTTTATACTAAGAATGAAGAATAAGGTATATGAAAAGATACTGGAATTCTGCCATATGTTATAACATATGGGTAGTTCACACTATGTTACACCCATGTGAAAAAGAGGACCCTGATGGACAAGTGTACTGCATTATCCCATCTTGAACCCTTAGTAAGAGTACTTAGCATTTTTGTAACATTGCAAGAGAATTAACTAATTCTCATCAAGCATATTAATAAAGAAAATACAGCCCACAACTAGGGACAATGAGGTACAGAGTGAACACAGATCTGTGCTAGTCTTGGTAATTAAGATATTGTAGCTCCTGTTTTTTTATCCATTTTGCAGCAAGTGTCACTACTTTTCAACTTGCTATATATGCAGCAGGCTTTGAAATGTGTACGCATCTCTTTGTACATCATGAACAAAATTATCTTTGTTGCTATTTGTAGTGACAAAGCAATAGAACTGTCAGCAGTTTCTGAAATACATAGAAGTATAGAGAAATATATATTTTATATTATGAGATATGACACAGCAGTACAAATTCAGTGGTAAGAAGGCATATGTTACATCTGTGTAAATAAGTGTGAGTTGCTGTAAGTTAGATGTTGAAGGAGAGTTTTTGTATTTATTTCTGCAGTATGCTACCTGAAGTAGCATTGGTGAAATCACATTTATATGGGTATAACTGCAGTGGTTCTATATGTGAGGAATGAAATGAAAGGACATGACAGGAAAAATGATCAACAAAGGCATAAAGAAGCAATCAGCTTCTTGCTCCACTTATCACTCTTCAGCCTATCCTGGGCTCCAATGTTGTGATTGTACATATGCCTCAACACAGTTCCTTAATCTTGAAAGTTACATTTTTTTAAAAATCTTCTCTGAGTAGCACCTACTTATGGAGATATAATCTCTTCTAAATAGCTAGCCTTCTATGGTTTCTGCATGACTTCATATGGTACAAATAGTCATGGCTGTATAAATAAAACCCACCCTTCTGGAACCACTTTCCATCGGATTCTTGGTTGTTGTGGTTACCTTTCTTTTACACTAAACATTTCAGATTGAGAGTGTTTTACAAAAAATGGGTATATTGGACTCTTTGATTTTGGTTTGATTTGTTACAAAGGAATAAAGTTGGTTTCTAAGAGTTCTTAAAATCCTGACAAAAACTCAATTTCAAGAAGTTTCAGAAATTTTCTCTTACAACATTTTCATAACATATATACAAAATGTTTCATTTCCAGATAGGCTCAAATATATTACCACTTCATGTTGTTCACATTTGTAGCATGATTTTGTACAGCGATGAACGATCTAAAGTAACAAACCCAGAACTGGACAAGACTAAAATCTTAAACCATAGTCCCACAAAGATCTTTTTATAAACTTAACACTGAGAACATCTGCAGTTTTAGTGAAGTCAGTTTAACCTCCTGAGCTTTATTTTGAGCACATGTGAAGTTTTTGAGTATCCAAAGATTGTAAATTCTTTTGTGTAGGAACAGGATTTTCCTTCTATTTATAACAAAAAGAAAGCAATGTATCTCCAGGCTAGAAGGAGTCTTTGAGTACAAGGTGCTAAATAATAATCATTTAGGCATTTACATTGTCCAGAAGTTATGCAAAGGGATATGGGGCTTGTTACCTGGTATGGTTTATACCATCAGATGCTGTAACATCGTTAATGTCATTTGTAGCAGAAACCAGAGTTTAAATTTAAGATACGATACTTAGGTATGTTAAATTTTATGAAGAGTAATAGTACTGGACAGCTAACATGTTTTATTTTATTTAAATGTGGCTGCTGATAGGGTAAAAATTAGTTTCAGATTTATTATGGTATGTTTAGACTGGAGATCCTGGTGCTGACATAAATTCATTGCAGTGCAAGCATCAAATGTTGCTGTACATATGTTACGGCATATGGCAGAATTTCATCCCTCATCTCGCTCTTATTCTCTGTCCTCAGAGTCATTAAAAGGCTGTCCCATGAGATGACTCTTTGTTAAATTAGGTCAGCAACTGGAGGAGGCCATTTGTCAACTCCAGTTTTTAATAATATGGCAGGGTTAACACTTGAAAATGATCTTTTCTTCAACCTTTTCTGGGAAGAAAGGACGTACTTGACAATAGATCTTAGTCTGACCATAGAAGTCTCAGAGATGCTTCTCATCAGATATTCATGAGATATTTTAAAATATATTTTCTATTACTATGTTAACTATACCATTGTTTTCAGATATTTGAAGCATACTAGACAGATGTCTGGGCAGAATTAACTTCATTTCTGCAATGCTTCTGTAGTGGTGTGTATGTAGGATCAGGAAGAAGGGGGCTGACCTTGCAGCTTATTCCTTGGTTGCTTATGATATTGGTAGTAAAAGAATAGTTTTGCATAAATTTGTCTCTACAGACTCTGGGTTGTTTTGTTGTATCCTATTTCACTTTACATATAGTCACACATACAGGTGAAGGGGAGAAATGCAAGCATAGGAGTGGTGTATGCATGGTATACCCTCTGCAGGAGGTGATTGTGCTCCAGCCTTCCAGGCCAGAGAAAATTTACTCCTGTTGGTTTACCAGTGGTTCCTTTCTCACTGTCTTTCTGACACCAATGCTTTTATAAAACTTTACTACAGCTATTCTTGTTTGCATTTTTTCAGGCTGACACATATAAGCCTTCTTAATTGTTCTTCAGTGCTGTAGGCTTTGATTAGCTTCATTGCTGCCTTTGAAACTTTTTCTGTTCTATTCACTTTTTGAGATGGAAGTTTAGTAGCCATGGTACTCAAGAGGCAGACATGCCATAGATTCATACAGTGGCTTAATTATATTCTCTGTTGTTTTGTTTTGTTATTTCTTTACAACGTTAATAATAATTCCTAACATTCTATTTACATTCTTTTTTTTTCCTCATGCTACTGAAAACTGAACTAAAATTTTCATGGATGTATTGATTTTTCTCCTAGATCTCATCCCTGAATAGTAGCAGTCAGCTCAAATCTGAGTCAGACTTTAGGGCTTTTAGGGTTTAAGTCACAAAATCCAACTTATGCTTTGACACACAGTTAAGACTTGGATCTATGAGTCAGCATTGAACATAAGTTTCCAGGCTTTCTGAATTATTTTTTTTTTCTCTTTTAATATCCCAGCGCAGAATTTCTGACCATATTGTCTTGAATGCAGGAATGACAGTTTTGGTTGCTTCTTTTCCAGAAAGATGACTTGTACAGAAATGGGTGTGTAGCAAGACTTCTAGAAAAAAACAGTGTCTCAGAAAACTGCAGTACTCTGACTCATTTAGCCCAAAATGGGCATGATTGCTATCTATAAAAATACTGTGGAGGCAAACACCTACGAAGGAACTCCCTCCAAATTAAAGGTGAGATAAAGGTCAACACTGCCATAAAAATAAATTAGTATAAGCAATGTATGAATAAATTTTATGCTAGGAATTAGGCATCTGCTGAATTTCATGCTATCGGGTTGCCAGCAGCAATAATGAGGACAAAATAAAAAATAAAAATCTGTTTTCACTATGTATTTTAGAATAAGAAAGGTATTATTCTGATATGTTATGCTTCCTGTAGAAGCAGGAAACTAGACCTTACATAGAATCCATCTACCTTTGTCTTCTATGCATATAAGTAGAAAAAAATACATTTCTCATCATTTGAACAGCAGAAGGGGAAGGAAAAGAAGCAGCTTTACCCAAAACTTCTGAAGGACTTTGTGGCTGATATTGGAATATACATGGCTGAACATAATATTTTCATAATATGTGCATCCAAAAAACACAGGTAATCTCAGTTAATGTGTTTCTCCTTCCTACTGCACTGGTTTTCAGCAAGAAACTGAACATGACTAGGCAGTGTGCACTTGCAGCCCAGAAAATCAAATGTATCCTGGGCTGCATCAAGAGAACTGTGACCAGCAGGTAAAGGGAGATCATCCTGCTCCTCTGCCCTCATGAGACCTCACTTGGAATACTGTGTGCTGTTCTGGTGTCTTCAGCAGAAGAAGGACATGGAGCTGTTGGAGCAAACTTAAAGGAGGGCTGTGAGGATGATAAGGGGATGAAGCACCTCTCATCTGAGGGTGGTGAGGCACTGGAACGCCCTTTGAGATTGCCCAAAGACATGGTAAATGCTCTATCCCTGGTGGTGTTCAAGGCCAGATTGGACAGAGCCTTGGATGACATGGTCTAGGGTGAGGACTCCCTGCCCATGACAGTGGGGTTGGAACTAGATGATCTTAAGGTCCTTTCCAACCCAAACCATTCGATTCTAGGAGTTTATTGTTTAACTTCGAAAACAAATACTATTCACTCTGAAGATGTAATATGTAACAAATGGATTTTCTAATTAATACTTTTCCTTGAATGAGTATAATGGATATTAAAAACATGATTTCTATTTACTATTTCTGACATTTCCACTGCCCCTTGAGTTTGAATCTTCTTTAACTTTTCAAACTGATTGTGAGCCTGACCTTCTCTGAAGATAAAATACAACTCATTAGAGACAAAGAGAGAGAGGAAAGTAAAATTTTACATTTTGAGTGTTGTTTGATTTGATGTAATGTACCCAAGTGGCTGAATTGCAGAATACAGTGTGTTTCCTGAACCAAGCTCTGGATGCAGAATACTGCTTATCTTCATTTTTGTCATTCATTTCTCTCATCCCACCTCCTCTTCTTACCATGTTTTTTAGTAACAGTTGCATTCCTTTCAAGCATTTTTTTTAATCCACATTACATGTTATTCTAGCTTTTTTATTTAGGATTTTTCACACATCCTTCACATCTCCTTTATAGTCTCCTGTCAATAAGCACTAAGACCTAAATACTCCTTTGCACTTCATGGCTATTCCCTTATCACATGCATTTTCTGTTGCCTGAAGGCAGATCTGTACAATTTTTGTTATTGAAATCTGGTTTTTTTTTTCCTTCCCAAGCAGATGGAGGATGTGTAAATGTGTCTAAAGACTGAGAATACCATTAACTTGGTTTTTACAGAGCCCTAGGAGACACAGTGTCTCTCTGACTCCTTTTAAACTAGGCTGGAAAAAAAAAAATAGTAATAAGTCCACAATACAAGCAAAGCAACTTTAGCACATTATTGTGTCTTTCTTATAGCTCTGACTGCGGGGAAAAAAAGATGCACTTCTGCTGCTGCGCATCAATCTTTTGCTCTTTGCAAAAGAACACAATCCCCAAGCCATACACAAGCTGGATTTACATTATTCCATTAAGTATTGATTATAATGCTCCAAGCCTTTATTGTTGCAATTTATCAGAGCTTTTTGCACTGTGATGGGTAGAAAACAATACTGTTGAGCTATTGCTTGTTGTGCACTCCACAGCTGATAGGGCAAAAGTGGTGAAGATGTTTTGTTGCTACTCTTTTTTTTTTTAAGTCAGTAGGTTCAGAAGGGAAAGCTATGTTAACCCAATTTGCTGAATTCCTGGTGTAAAGAAAAGAGCATCAGATCTCTTATTGGGCATAGAAATCTGAATAGCAATTATTTTATAAAAGGGGGATGGTATTCTCTTACTGCAGCTCTGTGAGACTAAATTCACTAAATGCAAAAGATCAGAAACTTGTTTTGGCAAAGAGGGATGTTCAATCTTATTTCTCTATCAGAGCTCATCTAGGCTCCCTATTTAACTTTGGACTGGAATTATTGGTTCAGTAAAACATAAGATTTTAAAAAAAATTAAATATAATCAGCAATATTTTAAACAAATGATCATACTACTGAATGAAAAGTACGTAGGCATAAAGGAGCCAAGGCTTCTTTATAAGACATTTCACACAAGTTTTTTGTTTTCTAAATATGCATTTCATAAATGATGACTTGGAAGATTACAATTCTGGAAAACATCCGAGTCAACTCTTTGTCAAAATATTGCTTCTGTACAAATATATTTAAACATCTAAAAACAGCTCTGAAGGGTGTGACAGAGAAATTCAAACCATCGGGGTAAGATTGTCTGGGCCAGATCCTGGTTGAACTAAATTAGCATGACTGCATTAAATCTACATCATGTCTATTAAAATGTTAATTTAAAATTCATATGATAATTTTTAAAACATTGAGACTGCTGTCTGCCTCAACTTTTTACAAGATTATTACACATCTGAGATATTATTTTAGTATTAATATTTGTAATTCACACAATAATTGATCTCTAAACTGTAGGAGGGTAACTTGAGCATTGAGTCCACCATTCAGGAATTATAGAGATCCTCAGCTTTTTCATCTTCAGTTATTTGGGCTTTAAAGGACCTGAAAACTCTCAAAGCTGTCCAAAACCTCACTCAGTTTCATTGCTGGCAGTCTTCGTGCTTGTCTGCCTTTCAAGGTGGTTCTTCATTACAGGCCTGCAAGGCCTGATTCAAGGGACTGTTACAGGGCATGTCCTACTGTGCAAGATACCTGTTTATCTGGTATGTGTGCCATGCTGTTTGCACCCTCAATTCAGCAGGCAACAGATTTGAAGCTGGATAGGTTTTCTTAATCATGCAGTAAGTGCTTTAGAGGACCAGAACCATTGCTGCCACCTCCAACTTTTTTTCTTTTTTTCCAAAGCTGGGAATCACAGTGAAGATTAATCAGCTGTGGGTGGAAGGGAAGGCAGCTACCTCCCTCTAGCTGACAGCTAATAGAGCTGGTACCTAGTTCTGCTGTAAGAACTGAGGAATTTGGTACTGCTAGAGTCTAGCTTAAGCAGCTCCATGAAAGGTTAGTAACTCTTATGAATGCTATTGGTAGACACCAATAAAATACTGTGTCCTTCAGGGGAAGCTTGAAAATCTGTTTCAGGATTCTGCTAGACAACAGGAAGCACTGCAAGCTAGTATAATGCTCACTTTTGCAGTGTTGAAGATCTTTGCAGAGTTAGCACTTGGGCAATAACAGAATCACCCAAGGATTCCCTAAGGTTTCTCATAAACACTGCTTTATGCAAAATTGAAATGTTTTCAGAGTTTAATTCTGGGATGCACATCTCCAACAATCCCGTATATGCAGTGCTTGTGAGTATGAACCTCAAATTTTCTCTGTCACAGCTAATACTCACAAAAAATGGTGTGGTTCTTTTGTGCCTCTTTGTTTTGAATTTACTTGAAGTTTAATGCAAATTTTAAACTGCAATAATGATAATTCAAATGACTTTGTTAAACCTAGATGGACAGTTCCACTAAACCACATAGTTTTATTGTATTCAACTGGAATCGTATCAAACCTGAGCTCTGAGACAGAAATTTCTAATTTTGTGAAGATGCATTAGAATAGAAGAGAAATCCTACCTTGTTTTCCTCTTTGAGGGCCTGGCAACAGCCCATCTGAGTATGTGGAGAGCTCTCTTGGCTAGCACAGCTGACAATATCAGCCTGTGAAAAGCTTCTGCAGAGGGACTAATGAAATAAAATCCAAGCCCTTCTCTTCACAGTTCTTCATTGGCCAAAATATCTGGCTTCTTGGAAAAGTACATTCTCTGTCACGTCAAAGAGTGACAAGGTTGCTACCCAGACTGACTGAAACTTTTCTGGGAAAGTGTTCTGGAATTCCTACAAGAGTTTCTGCTAACTTCATAGCCCAGTATTTTTAACATAGAGCATGGCTAAAATTTGGAAGAGGGTTCTCCACAGTACATTCTGTGGGGTATGTACACTAAGAAAAAATACACTGTTAGAATCATCTGTGAACTTTTAAGACAATGTGAAAAGGAGTAAAAACATATTCTTCTGTACACCTTCTAGTAAGCATTGTGTTATAGGTTTATCTGCTCAGTTGTTCTGTATAAACATCAGTAATGTAATAAGTATCTCAGTGCTCCTCATGCCAAAGCTGATTTCTTCAGGATCCTACGTCTTTGCATAAGTCTTAAATTAGAAAGATGGAACTGAATTCAGACTGTCAAGATAAAAACATCAAGGGCAATTATACTGCTCTGATTTTGTTCCAGAAACAAACAATGTATGTTTAGAAATTATATTGACAGGTGGAGCTTCAGGTCAATCAGACGTTTTGCAAATAATTCTAATGAACAGCTGCATCTGGAAAAGGCAGGAGAAAGGGAGCTTCTTCCATGTTACTAGATTGTTTCTTATTAGGTGTATTTCACTGGTGAGAGTCAGCACTTACAGCTGGAAAAATTTTCTTTTTTGCACACCTATAATGAAATTAGCTTTTCATTGTACCACTACTTCAAAACGAGGCCAATAATCATGAAAAAAAAAATAAATCACAAACTCACTTCATAGTCATGCTGAATATTTTTACATTTTATTTAACTGCTTGTGTTTCAGCACATCTCTGTGGTGGAAACTGAGACAATTTCTAACTCAAGTCTCGACTCATACAATGCTCAGCATGTGGCACAGAGCATGCATTGGATTCAGTTGCAGACTTTTGTCCGTGAGGCATTTTCTTCTGGGAGGATGATGGGATCGTTTGTAAGGATAGGAAATGGAGCTTGAATTAAAGAGGAAGACGTTCCATAACAGACAAAACCTGGCATTCGGCCTGAGTTTATATTGAAATTATCTGAAATAATTTATGAGATGCTGTCCAGTAAACAGAGTTTATCATCTAAAGAGACACAAAGTAAAAAAAATCATTTAAGAAAACCATTGTAAGGATAAAGTGAAAAAGAGGCTATAAATCTTGACTTGATGGAACTGTTTTTCTAAAATTTGTCTTCCCAGGCTTAATGAATGATGATGGTTTGGGCTACTGCATGGACCTCTACCTGCAACATAAATTCTTTACCAAGCAGAGACAGAGGGACAGAGCCAGGTCTTCACATTTTTTTTAAAGGAAATCATCGTTTCTGCTACTCCTTATAAAACTGTCTCTTCATTATATAAAAAAAAAAAAAAAAAAGGAAAGGAAAAAAGCCAGCCTTCTTCCTCTCAGTAATTCTGTTTGATGTTGGACATCTTTTTGTTGGCCTGGGGGATCAGCATGATATTTCTTGTTACAATAGTTCTTATCTTAAATGGCTATCCTGTGATATCCCAAATAATTCTCTTTACAAACACTATTGTACAGTACATACAATGGGGTTACTATTTTATTGCCTCAGACACCTCCACTGGCACAAGCTGACTACAGAACCATCAAATCCTTGTTTAGAGCCCAAAGGAAAGAAAAAAGACCCCAGGAATATAGTTCTTACTAATGGTCACACCATTTTGTTCAACCAGTTTTGATGCCATGTAAGAAAACAGAGCTATTCCATGGAGCTGTGGGTAGTCATGTTCCAATACCTGAGTACAAATATAAAGGACAAGAAAACATCTGGAATGAAAAGAAAATGAAAATACCAGAACTGAATAAGATATGCAAGAGGAAAAGCTAGGGTGTGGGGAATCAAACGTGAAACCAAGTAAAATTCATCTGGAGTGAGGATCTGATCATAACTCTATAAATAAGTTGGCACTAATGAATACTAATTTCACTGATATTAGCCTGCTTTTCTTTTGGTAGTCCCTCTACACCCAAACTAAGCATGAGATAATGGCACTATGCAAAAATATAATAATTCCTGAAATTGAATTACTTTTATATATGATAAAAGCAGTGTCTGTAATATATATGCTTTTGATATAATGATAATGATTTTATTCTGAGGGAAGAAAATGTGTAATAGTGCAAACGACATCAACAAAGAGGGGCTGGAGCACCTCCCGTATGAAGACAGGCTGAGAAAGTTGGGGCTGTACAGCCTGGAGAAGAGAAGGCTGCGTGGAGACCTCATAGCAACCTTCCAGTATCTGAAGGGGGCCTATAGGGACTCTGGAGAGGGACTCTTCATTAGGGACTGTAGTGACAGGACAAGGGTTAATGGGTTAAAACTTAAACAGGCGAAGTTTAGATTGGATATAAGGAAGAAATTCTTTACTGTGAGGGTGGTGATGCACTGGAATGGGTTGCCCAAGGAAGTTGTGAATGCTCCATCCCTGGTGGTGTTCAAGTCCAGGTTGGACAGACCCTTGGGCAACACAGGTTAGTGTGAGGTGTTCCTGCCCATTGCAGGGAGGTTGGAACTTGATGATCTTAAGGTCCTTTCCAATGCTAACTGTTCTATGATTCTATGTGTTTTAAATACCTCCAGGGACAGTGACTCCACCATTTCCCTGGGCAGCCTGTTCCAATGCTTGACAACCCTTTTGGTGAAGACATTTTGCCTAATATCCAGTCTAAACCTACCCTGGAGCATTTGAGGCCACTTCCTCTTGTCCTATCACTTGTTATTTGGGAGAAGAGACCGACTCCCACCTTACTACATCCTCTTTTCAGTTGGTAGGAGAGTGTGATGAAGTCCCCCCGAGCCTCCTTTTCTCCAGAATAAACAACCCAGTTCCCTTAGTTGCTTCTCATAAGATCTGTGCTCTAGACCCTTCACCAGCTTTATTGCCCTTCTTTGGACATGCTCCAGCACCTCAATGTCTTTCTTGTAGTGAGGGGCCAAAAACTGGTAACAGTATTCAGGGTGTATTTCAGTGACATCTCTTCAGTGCTGCTGCATACAGAAAAGTTTAAAGTTGATTTTAATTTTGTTTGTTCTTGAGTGAATTTTCATTTAGTATACTGATAAATAGAGTTATTTAGGAAAATCTTGCAGGTTTTGATGAGTAGTTCATCCAGAAAGTTGTTCTAGCTTATAAACTGTGCAAGGCTTTGGTTACAGGAGCAGATGGGCTCAGACTGGGCCTAAACTTATTGTGGTTTTGCCTGGATAATTGTCTTAACAAATATGCTGCTCTCTCACGTGCAGGGCTTGTTAGGGGTGGGGAAATAATCTCTTTTACTTAATAAACATTGAAGTGACAAAAAAAGCAAAAAGCAATGAAACTAAACATCTAATAGTTGGAGGTGGCCAGGGCAGTGAATTGAGGAGCAAAATAGATGGAACTCCTTCCTCTCACCTTAAAGTTTACTCCCCTTAAAGTTTAAATTCCCCTTAAAGTTTTCCCCTTAAAGTTTTCCCCTTAAAGTTTTCATTAACAAATTAAGATGTGCATAGGATTATGACCTGTTTGAACATACCGCTCACAGCCTTTGATTTTAATTGGAACACACCACTTATCAATCTCTAGAACTTTTTCACTTTCGCAATGGCAAAGACACTAACTCCAGCTTTCACTTTAAAAGCTGGAGAAGGCTGAAAAAATATTATAAACAATTTAATTATTCTAAGCTACAATTTTTTGATTTCTTTTTAATGTTATTTCTTTTGAGTTGTTTAAATTCTGAAAAGACTGAAAAAAAAATACGTTTAGCCAATACAGGTCTGTAGATCAGAATACTTAATTATTTGAAGGTGAATGTGTACGTGTATGCAGTTAAATTACTTGTTTCACAATACAGTTTGAGATATTTTACAATCCTTTTTAATCAACACTTTATTTTCCTTTAACCTGCTATGAAATCAATGAAATTAGGGTTTCTTTTGAAGAACAACATGATTTGAAATCTTATCTTCTCAGTCTTTGCTGTCTCTCAAAAGCATTTCATCAAACACTGGGATTTTTTTTTAAAAAACAACCAACCACACAAAACCCCCCCACAACCTAGAATGGGAAGCATTTCATAAGAGCCTTTCACAGCACAATATTCTAGAGCACTGAAAAGAACCTGTTTAAGAGCACACCACAGATTCCTCAAGTACTTGTTAGCACCACGAGCTTTTCTTGCCATTGCTTCCTTTTTATACTGTCATTCAGAAAATAATTTCTTGTTACCTCATAAGCTTTTTTCTTTTTTTTTTTTTTTTCATTAGGGCATTGGATTAGTCATCAGGAAAAGAGAAAGTAGGGTACATCATATATAGCTTTCATAGTGGAGTGGGCAACAAATGTTATGATACATACTGAGGAAACAAAGGCAGGCAAATGGATGGACAAACAGGATGGCAGAGACTAACAAATCTTCCCAGAATCCTTATTTAAGCTATTTTTACTTAGAAGGCAGGGAGTAAGATTTAAGAGTGAGCCAGCAATCCTATTTATAGAAAACCATTTTTAAATGCAAAGGCTTTGAGAGTCACCTCCATCCTGAACACCAGCCTCCCTGGAGCTTCCTAGTAATTGAGGGAGAGAGCAGCCCAGTGACCCAAGCTGAATCACTGGTGTGCCTCTGTGGAGGCTTCCAGAATGACAGACCCTGCACAACAGCAGGAGCATGGGCTATGGGGCAGCCTGGGAGCATGTCTGAAAATAGCATCCTGCTACATGTCAGTGTGGCAGAGACAAAGGCACATACAAGGACCACCTGAGAAATTTTTTGCCTGGTTAGAATTTAAAGCTTCTACATACATGCCACTGTGTGAGTTGGAGATCAACCATCCTGCTCATGTGGTTCTTAATCTAGTATGTCAAGGATAGTGTTCTTTCTGGGATTTTAAAATATATTTATCTTTATACACACACATATGTATATAAAAAAATCTATATAGCTTGTAATTGCTTAAAAGTTTCCGTGCATGGAAAATCTGGCATTTGCTTTGCTGTCCAAGTATACTGATTCTATTTTCTTCAAATTAATTACACAGTAATCCCCTGCAGAAGATTTATAGTTTAAAATTCATGTTTGTACTAGACTAAAAATTATTCTTAGTCATCTTTAGATGACTATTCTGTCATCTATAGTAGTTTTTTGAGTAAATTTTTAGGAGCCCTCCAATGTCTTAAGAATATCAGAAAATGACTCTTGGAAGGACCGGGGGTCTTTCAATACAACTAAAATATAATTGTGTTGCACTGTACTTGCGAATTGTTGTCTGTCTATGTAATCTAGTTACAGTGATTTTATAGATAAGATTGTAGGGTTGCTCTTGTCTATATAAATATCTGTTGGTGCGAAATCCTCCCATGTGGTTTTGCAAATGAATGGCTTATGCTAAGCCTGCATACTATAAGGGTGTTTGTCTCTTAGTATTTAAGAGTAGCAGCCCTCCATGGCCACAGTTTGTAGGTGCTACAGAATTAAGGAACTTGATGGATGTGTTTGTTTTCGGTTCTGTTCTTTAGAAGTGTCTCTGTGAACATGTTGTTGTTCAGTAGAATTTCCTAGAGGTTTAGTAGTTAGTATGGAGTTCAAATGCCAAATGTAAGTCTTTGACATGTGGCTCTTGTTTAAGCTGACAGAGAAGGCTAGCTGGGATAACAAAATATGCAGGCTTGGTAGATCCCATATGTTGTTGTTACTGGACTGCAGAAATTGCATGGTAGGATTTAAGTGCACCAAAATGCTAGTTGGCTGCTTTTTCGCAGACTGTGGAAAGGTGATGAATAAAATGTAAGCTCTGGATTTTGCTAAATTCTCTTGCATGACTTTTTTTTTCCATCAGAAGTCACTGTGTATGATTGGTTGTTTGGTTTTGTTTTATAGTATTACCTTCTGAAGCCTTTGGGGTTTTCTGTGGGAATGTTGTCGTTTGGAATTTTGGCCATGACTCAGGAAAATACTGTGAATGCATGAAGTCACTTGAAAACTAAGAAGTGAGCATGTGAGATGCTGTTAGACTACCTTTGGCTTGAGCTAAGGACAGTAGAAGTCACAGAATCACAGAATCACAGAATCCCAAGGGTTGGAAGGGACCTCAAAAGATCATCTAGTCCAACCCCCCT
>JAOSLQ010056552.1:0-13273 GCA_025629905.1 Lorius lory | reverse complement strand
CGAGGGGGCTTTCGGAGGGCTCCGGTCGACGGGCACGGGTGACATCTTGTGGCGATGGCTCCTCGTCGGGGCTGTGCAGGGGCAGCTCCTGCCCTGCTCGGAGGAGCATCCCTTATCCCAGGCTCCGGGATCCGACGGATCCCGGCGCCTGGGATAAGGGATGCTCCTCCGAGCCGGGCATTGCCGGGGTCGGGATTGATGCGGGGACACGGGATGCTCAGTTTGGTCCTTTCTGATGCTCTGCAGCAAGATGTTGGGCATAAAACCTAGTGGAGGGTCTGTAATCAATGGGAACTCACTGCTGTGGAAGCCAGAAATATCAGTACGGTCAAAAGGGGCTGGAAACCTGCTGGAAGCAGAAAGTGTGTATCCGGGTATGTTCAACACTCTGGTTTGGAGATCCCTTGGGATGTGCCCAAACCACCGACAGGAGTAACTCTGTATGTGGATTGCTTCCTTGCCTGAGTGCTCAATGCTGGCTGGTGTGAGGAGGAGGATGCTGAGCCCATCCTGGTGTCTGGACTGGGCCCTTATTCCTGCTCTTTATGGACTCTGTCTTTTGGGAATCTGGTTTGAGATAGAACACCAGGGCAGAGCTCTGAAAACTCATCACACCCCAAACTGCAGCCAGTGCGTGGCTTTGTGCCCTGCATGCACAGGAGGGGCAAGCACACTCTTATCTTGGGAGATGGGGAGCGTTTATAAGTGTCTGGCTCTTTAGGGCTTTGCTCTTGCTGCTTATTCTATGGAGGAAAAGGCTCCCCTGTGGGCAGAGGCATGGCTGGGACTGTGTTACTGCGGGGTTTCTCATTCCCCTTGAGTGTAGTTTGTCCCCTGCTTCCCAGCATCCTCCTGTCACCATCCACGTCCCCATGAGTGGCAGGGACCTGCCTCCTCCTCCTCCTTTGCAGCCAGCAATACCCAGCATCCATGCCTCCATGCAGCCAGCACTGCAGAGCAGCTCCTGCAGCAAGGAGGGGATGAATGAAGTGACCCTGTGGGTTTTGGTACCTGCTCTTCAGCTTGGACATCTCTCCTCTGACTGTTAGCAACATGAAGCAGGGTTCATCTGCTCTGTATGTGTGGTTTTGATGGCATAAGGTCCCTGTTACAGCTTTTTGGGGTGGGACCTTGGTTCATACAGCTCTGAGTGGAAGCAGGACTTGGAGTGCAGTTGGGACTTTGTGTATGATGGGGGGGGCTGTTCAATGCTGTAATGAATCACGTAGGTTTTGTAATGCTGTAGGGAAGAAGACATGGGATAAGCCCCTATTTTGGGGGTCACAGCCCTCCTCCACCCCACAGACCCATGTGGAGGGCAGGTACTTCCCATAGTGATGTTTGAGAGCATCTCTTTGGGCAGCTGAGTTGGCAGGGGGTTAATGCGTTGAAAAGGCCTCCCAAAGGCCTCCTGCTTGCTGGGTGGATGGAAAGGCTTAACTCTACATCTCCTCAGCCTCCATTTTTCTGGGTGGGTGGGCAGGAGGCTTAAAATGCCACTTTGGCTGGCAGAGAGATGGGGGCCAGGGCAAAGGTGGGGGGGAAAAGCTTTTACTTCCAGAAATAACTCTGGAACAAAACGAAGGGGTCGGAGGGTGAGCAGGGAAACGGAGAAGCATCTTCCCCAGGGGCCAGCACTGATGCTCGCATCCTCTGAGTACAGGGAGAGGGAAAACTTGGCTGTATTAGAGACCGTCCCCCACTGCTGGAGCTAAACCAAGCCATGGCACAGTGAGAGCAGCCGGGTGGCTGTGGCACAGAGCATCCTCCTGCCCTTCCTCCCTGTTAGCAGCTGAGCATCCAGCCCTTTCTCTAACCCAGTTTTTCTCCTCAGTGTCCAGAGCTGGGACGTGGCCAGACAGGACTGCAGGGACACTGTGGTCTAATACCTCTGCTGGTGGGAGCTCTCATTGCCTGGCTCTCTGGCTTTTGCAGGGGGATGCTGTAGATGCTTCCCAATCCCAGGACTCCTGTGACTGTGCCATGGGGCAGGAGAGGGGAGCTAAGGATGCTGCTGGTCCCATACCCATGTGTGTGATGGTCTGAGCCCAGGCACAGGGATGTTCTCCTGGGGGATGAAGGTGGGACAGGATGGGATCGCCCAGAGGGTGGAAACGGTGGTGTTTAACCAGGCTCTGCCTGCACCAGATGGGAGATCTACAGAGAGGAAGAACTGAGGTCTGCTGGGCATGAGCCCAAGCAGAGGTGTGAGGACACCCAACGTCCCCTTAGCTGGGGATGTCCAGCTCCTCTTTACTTGTCTTGGTTCAGGCAGTGCGAGGCGCTGGGCCCCATCTCTGCTGGCCTTGAGGGAGCTCTGGCTGGAGATGTGGGTCATGATTCAGATGAGAGCTCATCTCAGTCTCCCCTCTGGCAGGTTAAAGCCATTCCCCTTTGTCCCTACAGGTCCCTGTAAGCACAGGGGCTGTCCTTGCTCCCAGCCCTCACCCAAGCACCCATCCCTGCCTTTTGAGGGGCTCACTGTGGGTACCACTGCCTGATGCTGTTGAAAGCCACCTCCCCTGCATGGGGACTTCCCCCAAAGAGAAAGCTACGCCAAAGAAGATGCAGAGGGTATTTCCCACATCGAGTGATGCTTGGGCATGTTATCACTGGTGGTGGCCAGCGTGCCAGGAAACTGTTATTCCCTCCCTTCCCAACGCTGGGAGATGATAAACACCGGGGTCTGCCTCCATTCAGCTGTGATCCATCAAGGCAGGGGAGGGGACTCACACCAGAGAGCGGGTGAAGGGAGGTCAGTGATTGTGTAAACAGGCACTTTAGAGTTCACCCCGAGCTGGTATTACTGTAATTCATTAGAGGTGTCAGCCCGCTTTGTAGTTCCTCCCTCAAAGAGCCCTGTGCCTGGCAGCTTCCAACATCCAGCCTTGGCAGCAGGAAAATAAACTGCACAAGCTGTGTCTGCAGCAGACAAGGCTTCAGATGCAGCATCATCCTGCAAAATCAAAGTGAGCTTTAGCATCTCTGCATGTTCCCAGGCTGCTCCAACCAAGGTTCCCCCCTTCACTGGTATAGGAGAAGTCCTGTTTGCTCCTGCCAAGCTGATGCTGAGTGGGATGCAGCGTGGTACCCGACCACACTGGCTGCTGAAATGACTGTATTTGCTTAAGGAAAAAGAATGAGGGCACTGAATGCACTGTGATTTAACAGATCTGCTTTGGGGGATGCTTAACCCCTTCCAGGCAGGATGCTGGGGAACGCAGGGCCCTCTCCCTGCACATAGTGCTGAGGCGCTTGAGTGGAGCGTCCTTTCCAGCTCAGCTCAAACCTCTTGCACTAACCCCCATTAGATAGATATCCTGGTTGTGCCCACTGTTGTGTGAGGTTTGGAGAGCCTGTGCTTTCCTCTGCAGCCCTCTCTGCTCGATGGGAAGCTGGGTACCACTCGTCGGCACTTGGGTGCCAGAGCAGGGCTCCAGTGCTCTTCCCCATGGGAACAGCTTGTTCCCATCCTCTCCCCAGCTGGCTCTGCTGCAACACTTCACCCCACTTAAAAGGGCACTGAAATCCCCCCTCCCACGGGTGGGGAAGCCCAGCATGGTGTATAAACTGCTGGAGGTGTCTGGTGAGGGATTCATGTGGTGGCTATGGAGGTGTAAACACCAGGGAGGATGAAGTGCCCTTGGGCTGCAGCAGCTCAGGTGGATGCTCTGGCACAGGGCTGGTGATGCTGAAGACCAAGCAGCAGCGAAAGGAGGGAGCTGAGTGGTTTTGCTCTGCCCAGAGGGTATTTACATCCCCCAGGCAAGATGAAGATGCTCCTTGCAACCAAAATAACCCTATAGGTGTGCTCAGTAAAGCAGATGGAAGCATTGGATGGAGGTGCTCCTGTACATTGCTGCAGCCAGGAGATGCAACAGGCTCTCCTAAGGAGAGTTATGGCCTCCGGTGTGTGTGGATGGGAGATGAGCTGAAGGCTGTGAGTCCTCTGCAGGCAGGATCCTGTTGCACTCTCCAGTGTGGAGCTGGGGCTGGCTCTGTCTGGGACCACAGCATCCCAGTCAAGTCCAAGGTCACTTCCCAGTGCTGGGGGCACTGTCCCTACTGATGTGAGAGAAACAGCAGAATAGGTGCAGTGAACTCAAATCTGCTTCCAGGTGGGGGCCTGATGAACCCACAGAAGTGAAATCCCTGTCAAAAAGAGATCTCACATCTCTATAAAGAGATGCTTCAGACCAGCAGGTCTGATGCTGCAGCAGAGGAGCTGGTGCAGCGATGGGGAGACAAGCAAATGGCTTCAAGTGTGCAAAAGCCCCTAAATGGTTTTATACTCAGTGTGGAAAACCTTCTCATAGGATTCCCATGTTTAATGCTTCAGATTGGCATGGTTCAGGTGTGGGCTCCTCCTTCACTGGAACATCTGCTCTTGAATTGCACCTAAACCCATCCGAAGTGAGATGCAATGTGGTACCTGACCACATTGGCCTGGGCAAAGAAGGCAGAGCCCACCCACTCCTGATTTGGCTTAGAAGAGTGTGAAGGCCCTGAATGCTCTTTGGGCTTTGTGAGGGCTTTGCCACGAGCCCATTGAGAAGCCAGAGGCTTGGAGCATCATGCCAGGATGCTGGAGTGAAGCTGACTCCCTAGGGAGGGAAGGTGTCCTTCAGGAGGGGTGGGAGGAAGGAGCAACCCTGGGATGCAGTGGAGCTGGCATCACTTGTGGTATTTGCATCAGGCTCTGATGCTCTGCTGGGTGAGGAGGGTGAGTGGTGGGGCTTGGACCATGGCATCTTGTTTGGCCTTTCAGGCTACAAAGAGCTATTAACCCAGGTGACAGCTCTGATTCCTCCCTTATCTGCCACAACCTAATCTAATCCCATCTCTCCATGCGCTGAACTCATCCTTGTGCCGCGTTCCCAGGTAAATCCAACCTCTCCTGCCCTGTTCCAGTGTGCTGGCAGGGAAAACATATCTGTGACAGACCCACTTCTGATGCCTTCATGCTGGAACAAGAAACCAAGTGTCAGCTCCCAGCTCTGTGACTAATAAACCATCTGGCATTGCTTATTCTGATTGCACTGTGCTCTGATGAAGGCTGCTGAGGAGAAGAGGGTGTTTTACATCCTTGCAAGCAGCATTTGGTCTGGAATGATTGTGCAGGATCCCAGCACTGGGGCCTTTGATTCCCAGCCAAGGGATGCAGGTGCTCTCAATACTCTCTCTGATAAGGAAAAGTGATTGCAAGCTGCATGTAGTGGTGAGAGGGGCTGGGCAAGGAGGTCAGCCTGGGTAGGCAGTAGGTCCTTGGTTGGGGATGCCCCATGGCCTCTTGTCACCGCTGTCCCTTGTCGCATCTTGTCCTTCCCATGCTGCTTGTCCATGTGTTTGCTGTGTGTGGCTCCCCTCAGGTGCCACCCAAACTGCCTCAGAGCAGTGTGAGTGGTGCCTGATGCTTCCCTTGGTGCTGCCTCTCTGCTCTCCTAAATCTTCCTTCCATTCATGGCCAGGCACTGGCTTTGGTTTGCCCACCTGGGATAGGATGGAGCAGCTGCATCCCTGCACCAAGGGCTGCTTCTGCAGCTCGGGATGCCTCCAGCCACCTCTATAACCCACTAGAAGTGAGCATCTTGGTGTGGCCATTGGGTTGTTCCTACTGCTGGAGTGAAAATAGGATGGGTACGGCAAGGGGAGGCTGAGGTTGTGTCCCAGGCTCTCCCTTCCCTGTGCCTCAGTTTCCCTTTCTGCTCTTTGGTTTTCATGCTCAGCTTCTGAGTGCTGAGGTGTAGGACTCTGTAGGCATAGCTGTGGATGGAGGCTGGTTTGTTACCAGGTGGGGGGGAAAAAGCACTTTGTGGCCTGTGGGATAGGTTAGTCCTCGGGCTGGGATTTGTATGGCATGACTATGTCCATGGGGATGTGGCAGCACTGATCAGGCCGGTTATCCTGCCTTACTGGGAGCTCCTTCTACTTCCAAGTCTTTCCCTAGGGGTCTGAAGCTCCACTCATTCCCCAGGGAAACCTGGCACCTCCCAACCCCATGTTGTGCCTGCACCAACAGGGAGAATACAGGCACAGGGGATGGCATCACCTTGTCCCACCAGTGCAGAACTGGGGCTTCCCTTTCCCAGGCTGGCCTCGGATGGGACCTCTCAGCCATTCCCACTTGGTGTGGCAGCCCCTTTGGGTTGCTATGGAGCACAGAGCATCACCACTCTGGAGCAAGCTGGAAGCCCAGCCCTTGAGCTGCTGCTCTGCTCCCACCTCTGTTTGTTCCCAAGTCCCCCCATTGCCTTCCTCTGCACCAGCCCCATCAGCTCTTAAGCTCTCCATCCACACACAAACAAGGCTCATCCCTGCCAGACCCTGGTGTGTGAGCGGACGCTTCCATGTCTTGGTTTTCCCAGGCTTTGCTGATAAATCCTGTCTCCATAACCCCGGCCTGCATTGACTCACTATCAGGCCATGTGTGGTGAGGAAGCGACCTGTGACCTGCCTGGGGAGATGGGGTGACCCTGCAGGAGGGGCCCTTATCGGCCCTTCTTAAAAGCTTCCCTTTTTGACACGATAAAGGAGCCTTGGCCAAGTGATACCTAAACAGTGATGGGGAGGAGGAAGGGGTGAGGGGTGAGGATGAGGGGGTGCAGAAAGCATTGAGCACATGGAGTGGGATCGTTTTTGCTGGCAGAACACGAGGGTTGAAACTGTTGGGGTGAAACATCAGCGTGATTCCCAATGGAAGAGCTGGCTGCACATCAGTGGGGCTGAGCTTGGCTCACACAATGCCTTGCCTCAGTCCACCTGCTCCGTATGGATGGGCTTCCCAGCTTCCCACCAGGGTTATCAGGAGAAAGCCCACTGGGAGATAAGAGCATCCATGGAGGGGAGAGTGACATTGGGTGAGGTTTGGTGTTGGGACCCATCCCACAATTGGGGCTGCCCATGCTGCCATCCATGCGCTGGGGATGGAGGGGAGGCTGCAGACTGTGTCCTTGCTGTCCTCAAACCCTGGGTATGTATCAGGAGGGGGATAATTTGTGGTCCCTTTTCCTCCCAGCTGTTTTTAGAGCAAGGGACCTTTCAAACCTCATCTCATCTTTATAGAGGGGATAAAAGTGTTAAGGCATCACTGACTTGCTTCCCTTTGGGCATCCTCTCCAAGGGAGCTGCAGGGTTTGGTGTGTGCTGAGCTGTTGGAGATGCTGGCAGGGGCAAGCAGGATTTCTTGGCATGCAGGAGCAGGGGTGGAAATCCTATTGCTCACCTTGTTGCAGAGAGGATAATGCCTGGATCAGGACAGAGCCCTGTGGGGCAGATGGGAGCTACCCTCCTGCCCCTCACCCTGCGTCAGGGCATGGATTGATCCCATCAATGTGCCAAGGGCCAGCCTGCCTGTGTGGGTCTCTGATCCAGCTCCCCGGCAGGGATTAGCAGGGATGGGCTTTTGCCAAGTCCTGGCTGTCACTGTGTTCCCACCTTTGATCAGGAGGCGGCATTCCTGAAGTGCTCCATCTCCCCCGTGTTGCACTGATCAAAGGCAGCTGTTGCCTGGACCCTCCCCTGAGTCCATTTACACACACCCAAAAGTACAGAAAGGCTGAGGAAACTGAAGTGGGGATGGATGGATGGATGGATGGAAGGATGGATGGACGGATGGAAGGAAGGATGGATGGATGGATGGATGGATGGATGCATAGATGGATGGATGGATGGATGATGGATGGATGGATGGAAGGATGGATGGATGGATGGAAGGATGGATGGAAGGATGGATGGATGGATGGATGGATGGATGGATGGATGGATGGATGGATGCATAGATGGATGGATGGATGGATGCATAGATAGGCAAAGGGCAGCAGCAGGCAGAGCACAACCAACATCTCCCATGGCTTTAGGTGGGCTTTGGGCTTCCTTTGAACCCGCTCCCATGTCAGCACTTGGTGTGTGCTCAGGACCAAGGCCCACGCAGTCACCTCTGGAGCCCCATGGATGTCTCTGCTAGGGTGAGATGTTGCTGGAGACAAGGGTTAGCGGTGATGTTCCTCACCAGCCCATGGGCAGAGGGGTTGACTCAGGACCATCTCCTCCAGCTCTGCAGCATCAGCTGCTTCAAAGGGAGGGGAAGGAGCTCTGAGACCTGCTCTGGTGGTGGCTCCTCTGCAGGGTGAGTGTGGTCCCATCACCTGGGTCTTGGAGGATGCTTTACTGTTTGTGCACATGATTTACCTCTGCTCCTCACCTCCTGTGATGAAAAGGACTTGGGCTATCTGGGTTCTCAAGTCCTTTCTGAATGCTTCTCTGTGGCAAGCCTACCTGGTGCCAGTGTATGAGGATATGATGAGGAAAAGCTCCCCTTCCCTTTTCCATCCTCAGACCTACCTCTCATTACTCAGCATTACAGCTTAGCTTTAAGGCATTGAAAGAACACGATCTCCACCCCAAAACTGCAGACACACAGAGAGCAGAGCCATAGACACGCTTGCAGGCCGGTTCCTCAGCTGAGGCAGCAGGTTCAGGGGAGGGTTTAGCTGGTTGAAAGCCCCATTCTGCTGCCCATAGACACACTGCAGCCATCGCATCCTGCAGGCAAGGATGAAAGCAGATCCCAGCTCCCCAGTGATGGAGCCCTTCAGAAGGATGCTTTGTCCTGCTCCTCCCTTGGCCCCATCTTGAGTACATGGCAGGTGAATCAGGCATTGCATTTCCAAGCATCAACGGTATCATTAAAGGCAGCCTCTTATTTCCTTTCTCCAGGACTGGGCAGGACAATTTGCTCATGGAAGATGGATCCAGGCATCTCTGCTCCCAAAAACTAACATCTCCAGCAGCAAAACCCAGGAGGTTCAGGGGACATTGCCAATGGTGCTATTAATGTAACACTATCCATGTAAGTAAAGTGCCTTGGTGGGATGCCAGCAGTGAGTGGTGCTGGGTCACATCCATCCCTGTCCCTGCTGGTATCTGTGGGTTAATTTCATCAGCTGAAGAAGGTCCTCAGCCAGGCTACATCCTCTTTGGTAATCCCTGAGGCTGAATATTATTCCTTATCCACATCTAAAAGATGGTCAGGTCAAGGGAGGGGATTCTCCCCCTCTACTCTGCTCTATGAGGGGTGTGCTCAGGACCTCCTATAACCTTCAACCCTGCTCAGCATCGTCCCGCAAGCACCTGAATGGCTGCCTGGCATGGGGGATGCAAGCAAGGGTGACCTTGGTTCAGATGGATCCTACCTTCCCTGTTCACCTCCCGTGTCCAGTGGTGACCAAGGCACTCCTGATCAGACAGGCATGAAGGGCTCCTTGGGGCTGTCCTTGCCCTTCTCAGGCAGGGCTGGCAGTGCCTGCCTCCAGCCCAGGGCACTCACAGCAAGCATCCTCCCTTGGAGTCACAGCTCTTCTTGGGATGGCAGGAATGACAGGCTGTGCACGTGGGGAAATCAGGGAGAAAGCTCCGGTGCCCCTTTGGACACTGTAGGGGATACAGGCCAAGAAGCAAAGACAGCAGAAAGACTTTGCATCTGGCCTCTCCCTTATCATCCCTAGGGATACACAGGATCTGTGGCAGCTTCCTTCCTTCTCTCCTTCTCCATAGCATTTCACCCCTGGTGCATCCACCTCCCGGAGCACAATGTCGGGCACCCTTTGCCCCTCACCTCTACCTGCCTCTCCCCATAGAGCGATGCCCCTTCCACCGTGGTCCCTTGCCCTAACCCTGCTTTGCAAAGTTCAGCTGCTTGGCTGCAGGCAGCCCATAATACCCTTTTACAGCAAGGTGACCCCTGCTCTTTGATGCTGTGCAAGCCCCTGTCCAGCTGGCTGCTGAGCTGGCCACCTAATGTGTTGTGACAGGTTGACTGGATGGAGCTTGTGGAGGGACCATGCCTTCCCCCTCCTCTCTGTGCAGGGGATGACAGAGCCTTGGGTCCCCCTTCTGCCAAGCAATGGGGGGATTTGGAGGATGAAGGTGAAGGGACATCACCCTGACCCTGAAGTCATCATCCTGACCCTGCCACCAGCCCGATGCAGAGCCAACTGGGGGGACAGGAGGGCAGATCTGGTGCTGGCTGTGGGTTGGTGCTGTGTCACCTTTGCCGGGCCCATCACCTCCCAGTTACCTTCTGCCCCTTGTTGCTCTTGCCCAGTTTAAAACCTGAGAGCGGTTGCTTTTCCTTTCCCATCCTCACCCAGCTCCTGGCATAGCTTCTGCATCCATTGCATCCTTGGCTGGGGACACCTCACCGGGAGCAGGTCTGGCGCTGTCGCAGGGACAGTTGGTGGCACAGGGACAGGAGTATTCACACTGGCATCATCAGAGACAACAGTTTCTATGGGGAGAGGGGGGAAACCCAACAAACCCCAATTTATCCAGCTTCTTTGCCAGTCTCTGCTCTGGGGCATGGGCTGTCCAACCTGCACCCAAGCTGGCTGCACAGTTCCCAGTCTATCCCCTCCCCATGCTGTGTGCCAGCAGCAGAAGGGTTGGGGATGATGTTCAGGGCAGATATTCAAGCGCTGGGAACTGCTTTCCAAGACCTCCTTTGAGCCTTCTCAAGACAGGGCTTCAGTTTCCCTCTTGTCTACCCAGAGCTGGGATCTCTGATCAATGACCTTCCACAGTGCAGCAGAACCCCCTGCTGAAGGAGCAGCTCTCTTGTCCCCATGATACCCCCAAAATCTCCAGTTTTCCAGTAAAAAAAGAAGGATGTTAATCCAGCTCTTACCTCTGTAAACTTTGATTCATCCTGGGGAGCAGAAACCACAAAAGAAATCAAATCTAAAGTCAGTATTTGTAAAGCTTGCGCCTCTGTATTGAATCTTTGCACCAGGGGAGGGCTAAAACCTCTTGTTTTCAAACAAGTGGGGTTAGCAAAGCTGAGCACTGCAAAACCCACGTCCCCACACGGACACTGGGGCTTCTTTGCTTGGGCACCTGGCTCGATTAAACCCCTTTCTCCTAAGCTGCATTGGAGAATTGGCTCTTTCTGGTCCCAGGCACCCTTCGAGGACACATCCTCAGCTGGGGAAGATCAACCCCAATGGCAGCAGAGGTTGGTAGGAGGGGAATTGCAGTCTCAGGTGTAGATGGAGGTGAGGGCCTGTTGAGAGCAGCACATCCGGCTAAGTCCAGGGTATGTCTGTCCCAGCAGTGCTGGGTTAGGAGGCAGGAGCAGGCAAGGACAGTGCTGTCCAACCAGTGTGGGCAGGAGAGGGAGCTGCTGCTGGCTGTGAGCAGAAGGTGAGGAGGAGATGGGGAAGGAGAGAGGATGGGAGTGACAAGGGCAAGGGCTGGATGTGTTAGTGATGGTGTAAGCACAGCCCTGTCAGTGCCAGCCTTCATCCCGAGTGACATCCTGACAGCCTGGACAAGGACAAGACAGGAGCAGAGGGCAAGGAGGGGAGGGAGATGGGACCCTGATGCAGTGACACCTCCTGGATACCTCTTTGAAGGGCTGCAGGAGCATCACCTCCTGAGTACCCTGGTCCGGGCTGTGGGGTGAGGGCTTTGTGCTGGGTGTTTTCCCTTTGAGCAGGCCCAGCAGCATTCCCCCCCCCCCCCTTCCCTTTTCCTGTGTACTGAGCCTAGCCATTGCCACGGATCTCCTTCCCTGGAAAACTCAAGTGTTTCCCTTGCTGCTGACCTGATGGGCCTCAGCCTGGGCTCTCTGGTCAACAAGCCTGCATCCCAGTCCTGCCAGGACACTGGGATGTAGCAGTGGTGTGGCTGCGTTTCCTGTTCACCCCAAATTAGCTGAAAACACTGGGGAAGACTGAGATTGGGCTTGGAGTAACCTGCTCTAAGGGAAGCTGTCCCTGCCCATAGCAAGGGGTTGGAACTTGGTGAGCTTTAAGGTCCCTTCCAACCCAAACCAGTCTGGGATACGCTCCCTGCTGCTTTGACCTTTTAGGAAGGGCACAGAGAGCTGGACTTTCCTCAAAAGGAGCATTAGGAGATGGTGTTTGTGGGTTGGAAGACCCCTATGCTGGGGTGGCTTGCTCTGAACAGAGGCAGCCTCCATCCTTGTGGTAAATCAGGTGTGGAGCCAAGCTGCTGAGTGAAAAACTAGTGAGCACTGTGCCGAAGGTTGAGTGCTGTCCTGAGTCTCTTCCCATAGGAATGGCAGTGTAGCCAGATTTTGGGCTCAGCTCACTGCCCCTTGCTCAAGACAGGCAGACCTGGACTGAAGGGCTGTAAAGAGGAGATCCTTGAAGGAGAATGGTCCCATTTCCTCAACACGCTCTCACCCTCCAGCACCGGATGCTCAGGTAGGAGAGGACCCTCAGTGTTTAATAACCCACAGGGGGTGTTTCTTCCATAATTCCAGCCTCATGGGATTCCAGTTCATGGGAGCTTCTGCAATACAGCCCCCACTGATACTCTCCCCTTCCCCGTTCCCCTGTGCCGTGCAGGTCCCTGTCCCCTCTGTGCTCCCAGATGCTCCCCGTTATCCCTCCGGCTCCTCCGTTACTAGGCGCCCGTTGCCAAGGCCGTTGCTAGGGTCCGTTGCCAAGGACCGGTTGCCAACATCCGGGTCCCGCCCCTGGCGCCTGCGCTCTGCATCCCGTCCCCCACGTGACTCAGCGGGAAGATGGCGGCGCCCGGAGAGCGGCGTGTGCGGCCTTGAGCGCGGAGGGGTTTTCCCTTGTGGCGACCGGTTCCTGTCGCTGCCATGTCGCGACTTATCGTGAAGAACCTCCCCAATGGGGTGAGCATGCGCATGGCTGCGGGGAGGAGGGGCCCTTCCGGGTGTAGAGATGGGTCTGGGGGGGGAACGGGGAGGGAGAGGCCCTGGGCAAGGGGCTGTAAAGGGATAAGGGGTTGTGGGGATGTGCAGGGGCCCCTTGGGGTCTCCCTGTGCCTGTGGTTGAACTGGGGGATAACTGTGGCAGGGCAGCGCTGTTGGACCCTGGGCTCGGGGTGTGGGGTGTTGCGGGCAGAGATATCCGTACATGGAGTGGATTTAGGGGGGAAGTGAAGGGGTTTGGTGGTTGCTGTGTGTGGGTTTAATCAGTGTGACACGGTACAGTGTGGTTCCTGCAGCACATTGGAAGCCCTTGGGTAGGAAATGCTTTGGGCTTGTCTGCAAAGTGTTTATCTGGTTGGAAACACAGAATCAGGCGGGTTAGAAAAGACCTTTGAGCTCATCAAATCCACTCTTTACCCCATCCCTGCCAAGGCCACCCCTAACCCATGGCACTGAGGGCATCATCTCCATGGTGTGTGAACACTTGCAGGGCCAGTGACTGCAGCCCTGCCCTGGGCAGCCTGTTCCAATGCCTGAGCACCCTGTGGGGCAGGAATTGTTCCTCAGCTC
>JAOSLQ010056551.1:16355-39669 GCA_025629905.1 Lorius lory | reverse complement strand
AGCAAGCCTACAAAATGGCAGATTGTGGAATTAGTAAATATGTTGTTTGGCTTCCCAAAAATAAACAAAATGTTTGCAGAGTAAGGGAGACTGATAACATGCATTAGAACTTGGCTAGCAGAGAAAATAAAAGCAAAGCCCTAGAAATGAAGAAAAAGGGACTATCAGGATGGGAATTCTTGATGAAGAACGGCATTTCATAGACCATGGACATATAGCCAAAGAAACCCTATGTTTCTTTGTCAGAAATGACTTATATTGTCACTTTGAAAGTATTTTCTTCTTTTGTACCGTTGTAAAATGCTGCATGTGTACTGCTTATACAAGTTTTATTTCTTATGCCAGACTGGCTGACACTATATATTTCTTCGTACTAAGTGGACCACTGTAATGAAAAGTATAAAATTGCCACACTTTGAGACTTCATGGCTTTTATATTCATACCTATGACAGGAATGTTTTAAAAAAATTTATTCTAAGAGGGCTTGAAAGCTGGTATTTTAAATAAAGCCCATTTGCTTTTAGCCATTTGAACTCTGATAATGTTCTATCCCTGTTTTAACTACTTAAAGCCTGCAGATCAAACACAATTTTTTCAATGAAACTTGTCTGAAAAGAAGAATGCAATGGGGCACTGCAGAAATTAATTGAACTACCATGTTCCAAGGTAGTGTGTAATGAAATTGTTAAAAGCTTCCCTGGAGTTTTCATTAGCACTAATACATTTGTGCTTGCGACAGAAATGATTGTGTTTTTCTTCATGCAATATAATTTGGTTAGGAAACAAATTTGATTATTCTTATGATCTTTCTACATACTAATGACTTGAGAACAGTATCCAACATACTCAATGTATTTCTCTCACTGAGCAATGTAGGATGGTTATTGTGGCACTGGCTATAAAGGTATATTATACGTAGTGAGCTCTCAGGAGTCACTTGTATGTCTGAACTGGGCATGGAAGCCTCTCTGGGCCATGGACACTAGCTGCTGACACCACTTATCCTTGACAGTATATACATATGCCAGTTTTCTCGCTGTGTGCAGAAGTCATGCAACAATAGTGCAATAGTCCTACCCATGCAGGTCCGTTAGCTAGGTATGAGTAGTTTCAATAATGGGCTTTTTCTTGAAAGACTGTATGCAGTTTTTGTTCCACAACTGAAAGAGATGCTAAACTGGAAATTATGCAGAAAAGAAGACTAAGAATGATCCTGAGATCCATTCCCTAGTCCGATCTGGACAAGATGAGGTGGTCTGTAATTATATAGATGATCAGATTTCTAATACCAGACAGTTTCTTCATCAGGCACAACAGGCATAACAGAATTCAGCAGTTAGAAGCTGTTATTAAAAGACATTACTATTTTCAAGTGCTGTAACAATCGGTATGTGTACACAGTGGATTCTGTTAGATGAACAATTTATTTTAAATAGTTGATTGAATATTTATCATCACAGTGCAGAAATTATAGGCTTATAGACATTTGTTTTGCAACACATCAGGCTGATGTATTATAAGATTTAGCCTCTGCTCTTAAAATCTGTGACAATGATTGTTCTGTGCAAAAGCATCGTTTACTACAAGTGCCTTCTTCTGGCATTCCATGTGAATTTGAATATTTGTTTTTCCCGTGGTCATTCTTCCTAAAAATGTTTCACATGATAGGCAGCTTCCCAGTGACAGTGATGACAGAAAATGAGTAAATAAGGTGAATGAGAAAAAATAGGGGTCAGACAGAACCTTGAAGAGCATACCAAACATTTGTACGGTGCTTTTGCCTCAAAGTACTTTGCAAAGATTTATGATATAATTATTATTGTCATTTGAAGGATAGAGAGATTTGGAATAAAACATTTACATAATTTGTTAAGAGTTGTGTAGGAGGACTTTTAAAGGGAGCCCAACTGTCTCTCGAGTCCCCAGACCTGGGCAGAGGACCATAGCACCTCCTTCAGAAACATTGCAAATATATTTAAGCCATTGACAAAGATCCTGATCTGACAGAGGTATTGATAGATCATTTTAATGAGTCTATGATTTGCTCAGAAACATAATTGAGAACTTCACGAATGACCAGCTGTAAAGTGATAAGCACATGACTGGCACAGACTGCAAAATAAATATTAAACACGAAAATAAAAAAGGTACTAAATGGAGGTAGCACTCTTACATCAGAATTTCTCTTCATACTATTCATAATGGACAAACAAGAAGGAGACTGTAAGATTTGCTCTAGAACTTCATCATAATAAAAGTAATTTAGCACAGCTGAACTGCAAAATTCTGTCTTCAAATGAATTCCCATTTTTTACGATCAAAATGTGTCTATTTTAAGGCTGGAATGGATAAATGATTACCCAAGCATTAATATAACACAGGGCAGAAAGATAAGACTCACCCATTATAAACAATTTAGTGAGCCATTTCAAATGGAGAATGGGATCATGATATTGCAAAATACTAGTGAGTCCATTAAGTTACAAGAACGATAATGCAAAAAGTTGGTGACACTAGGTTTAGCATCCCTGTTCCATATACCAAAAGGTCATCAGAAATGCAAATTTATGCAGCACAGCTGGAGTAGAAGCACATCTGCCATCTGCAGGTCCTGCAGGAGCAGTCATTAGCAATCCCCATATATCCAGCAATGCATAGCTGAATATTGCTACTGATATGGCCTAAACACTGTCCTAAAAACAGAAGTGGTGTCCTGCAACATTATACTCCATTCTTGAACCATTACTTCAGTATTGAAATAAGTGTAATATGCAACATATTTGCTGAATCAGGCCTGATGACTACCACACAATAGAAAGACAGGAGCACTAAGTGTCTTTGCCATGACTGGGAGTGGATGACAACAGTGAATGTATAAGGCAAATACTACATTTGAACTGGCACAAATGAGGATCAAATAAAGAGGGAACTAATGCTGGATTAACAAAAGCATTGAAAGACCTTGACATCACTGTAAGCACCTAAATTTTTCTTTTTAAAAAAGAAAAGCCCCATGTTACTAATATTTATACATGAAAATGTCCAGAAATTCTTGGTGCTCAAACTTCCAAGATTAATGTTAATTGGGATATGGAGGATACTACCATGATACAGTATTTTGGCAGTTTTGATAGTACTAGGCAGCTTAGTACCTTCCTCACAATTCGAAAATATCAAGCAGGAACTTTTTTTCTCCTCCATGCTGATGACTGCATTTGTACAAGCTTTCAAAGCACAACTAATAAACCTCTGCATACGAAAATGTCAGTCTTATTTGTCTAGGAGCTGTGTGAGGTGAGATTCATTTCAGTGGAAGAGTACCTGATGTGACCTTAACACCCACCTTATTCTCCCAGAAACACGAACTAGTTAACAGGTCAAGAGCTGTCTGAACCCTTCCTGTGAAGAGATGTGGCAGCTAGTATGATATTGCCTTTTCAGCCATGTGGATAAAATTACTATTGTTTCCTGCTACTAGCAGTTCCTAGAAGTATGTTAATCTGATTCTTGTAGTTGCTCACCCTTATAGTGTTTACCTGAGGTTTTTAGACTTCAACTTAAATATGACACACATTCATACATATTTTTATACATTGTTAGCTGAAAACACTCCACTAAGAAAGCCAGATCTGACACTGAGCAGATTTAGGTTATTAAACTTAAGTTTTGAATTGTGATAAGGGAAGAATTTTCTTCATAACATCTCAGGGTAAATGTTTGCATCTCTGTGCTTTAACTCCAGTCCTCAACAGTATATGCGCACCCTGCAACAGTCGCTTCCACTTCAGTTTCCTTTCCAGAGAAGAACCAGAAGAAAATCATGAGTGAACTGAATATAAATCAAACACAAAGAAATAAGCTCTTGAGTTTTTATCCAGAAAGGATTACAGCCATTCCCTTGGAGCATTTTTACCTTTTGCTTCTGTCCTTGTTGGTGTGCAGCATGTTGCAGAATTAGACACTGCAGATTTCTCCTAATCCCAGTAGGAATCTTTCCACTCATTCTTCATCAGTGCTGACAAGGTCTTCAACCATTTTGTCTAAATCTTGTACTTATTATGGTACAAAAATACAAGCAGCATGGTTACTGCTTTGAGACTTGACTCTACCACATTATTCACAACTGTTTATTACTCCTAGTAGGAGAAAGTGCTGGCAATTGCCTCTGAGTCCTGTTTCCTAAAAAGAGAAAAATAACTATCATCAGCGTGGGGAAAAGCTTTCAGATATTCTTCACTTAACTAGCATTTAATGCACAGCTCCTTCATCTTTTTTTTTTTCTCCTTCAGAACAAAGCCAGTCCTGTCTCTCTGGCTGGTGTCTCCTTAAGACTTCGCTTGTCTGCTTATTTTCTAAAGAAAAATCAACTTTCTGTAAAGAACAGTTTTCAACAATGATGTGCTTCTATGAGATGGACAGTTCTTGCTTTGATTTTTTGGTGATATAAAGGATTTTTACAGCTTCTTGCAGTTATTGTAAACCAAGAGAAATATTTATGTTCTTCAGGGATGTTAGATAAGATTTACTGATGTTGAATTCCCAATGAGTGTGTTATAGCTTTTTTTTTCAGAGAAGACACTCTACATGCCTTGTAACTGGCACAGAATCTAAAGACCTTAAATGCACAAAACATCTTACTTTACTAGTTGTGCAGGTGTAGCATCATTCTTTAGCCGGTATTAATTTAGCAATCAATTTTCAAAGAACAGATTAGAAATTACTGAATATTTTAAAAAGGTATTTTATCTTGTTATTGCATTCTTTCATGTTGTATTAATATCTCTTCTTCTGTACTAAAAAGAACAGGAAAAATATTCTTGACTTTTCATATAGTCAAAATTTGTCAGTGGATATACATTAATATCTACTTAAATGCAAGCAACAGTAAAAGGTTAATAAATGTTTTGAAAAATATGGTCAGCATTTTCAAGTCACTTAATTTTCAGATTGGTTTCTGAGTAATTATTTTGTTAAGGCTAAAAATTAACTCACTAAAAGAGCACGTCTGACTACAATCCAGACAGATGCTGTCATCTAGTAGGAGCTGCACTGTCTCAATGTAAACTAAATACAAGGTGGTATATCAACATTGCCCACATTGTGGCAGGCAACACAAGAACCACTTCTGTTAACAAGACTGAACAATAATTGAAGGACCTTTGGAAAGACCATTTCCATGACTGGGGAAACGTAAATCTGTACCATAGAACACAGCATTATAAATGCCAGAGGACAGCAAACATCATAACTTTTTTTTTTTTTATTTAGCTCAGATGGTGACAACAGCTTCTTAGTACTTCTTCCATAGTGGAAAAGAATATATCTTCCATCCATAAACACACCTTGTTACTGTACTGTTCTAGGTAACGATAAAAAGGATGCAAACATCATAACACCCGTGGGAAGAGTTAAACTTCAAATCAGAAGGAAAAAGAAAATCTATTCTTGTTGTTTTTCTGTGTTGCTGTTTCCAGTTCTGAAAACAACAGTCTGAAGGAAGCATCTTCCTCCCTGATGTAAATGCAAATTTCTTCAGCAATCTTGACTTTCGCAATAACAGGTCGTTCTTCAGATGGGGTTTTCTAGAGAATAGATATTGGCAATAACATCTGCTGCCTGCCTGTGCTATTTAGAAATTCAATTCCTGCACCCGATTCTATTCCCAATAGATTTTTTTTAAAAAATGGCACATTCATGTAAGTGTTTGAAGAAGCTAAATCTCATATGACTCATACCTCTTCCTGTCAAAGTCGATTAATAGTCCTGTTTATCCATGCAGTGCAATCAGTAGGAGAAGCACTTTCCCCCACAACTCAAGTAGTGAACTGTGATACTAGGACCTAAATGCAACACTATGATCAACTTGCCACCAGCCTTTTTAATTTATTCTGTCAGGAATAAAACACATGAATGCCTCAGCTGGAAGATGATGGTCTACTACTTCTGTAGTTGGGTAACCTTCAACTTGCCCACTCTGTGCTCCTCTCAGATCCAGACAATAAGACCAGATGATTCAAGTAAAGGATTAGCAGCACTCTAAATATGAATAGTAAAGTTTGGTTTATGCAGCAGGTTCTGGAAGTGCTTAGGGATGCAATGGAAAATCCTTTCAGTTCCTGTAGCTTGTTTGGGAAGAAGGATTTGAATCTAGATATTTGTCCAGAAGCTCTTGGAGGGTTTCTCACCCTTCAGTAGATGAGATAACAACACTCTGCATTTAAACAGAGACCTCCATCCCACTGCAAGAACAGGGCTTTTAAACTTTTGTTTTCAGGAGAAGATTCCAAAGTCCACATTCTAAATGGAAACAGCAAAGTGATACCTGTCTAGCTGTAGCATATGAAAAATGGTGGACAGTGATGTATGCAGAAAGTTTGCATGTGTCTCCATTATACAAGACTTCTGAATCCAAGTTAACTGTAGAAAAGCCAAGTATCGCAAGACTCAAGGTTCTTTTGGGGGTCTAGTGCCATATTTATACATATAATCACTGCTGATCTGTTTTACTGTGTTTGCAAAATGAGCAGTCCCACAGAAAGTTCTTCAACACATTTTAGATGCGGTGGCTAGTGCTCTTGGGACAGAAGTAGCCAGCAGCTAAAGAACTTATTTGTCATTGTCCTCATTAAGCACAAAGAGTCTGAATTCAAACGCACACAAAGCATTAAAATATTGCATAATATTGATGCAGCTATATGATGTAGCTATGAGCAAACTGTTTGCTTTGCAGTCATTTCATTGCAAAGCATAGCATTTGCAATTATTTCTGTTCCCAGCAACTTGGAACCCTACCTGCCAAAGTGGAAAGAACCCACAATTCTCATTTGCAGGCAGAACCCACATTCTCCCTTAATAGGACCTGCTCCATTTGCAGTGTATATACATTAGAAACTAGATGGACAACAGCAGCCTGACACAATCTGAGGATGGAACACAAATGCTCTGATTCCCAGTTATTAAAAACCATGGGAACCTAGACAAAGAATTTATCCCATGTCCCAGACTGCAATCCAAACCTCAGGGCTGTTACAGCTGAGATCCAGAGGAGCTTTGTAACAGGCTCAGTGGTGCTCAGTGCCTGCATGTCCCACAATTCTGCAGAATATACTCTTATTTTATATAAAATACAGACACTGTTTAAGAGGATAATGGTGATTCCTGTTTATTTAGAAATGTAGTTAATTTCTAAATATGCTCTAGGCACTACCCTGGAAAGAGGTTGTTGAGGGGCTCAGACAACTATATAGAAAGAAATGGAATTTAACACAAGAAACAACAGAATTTGCTGGTTATCATCTGTTACATTATCTTTGAGATGTGATGCAACTGTTTTGGATTTGATTCTGGATTTTATAGTAGTTTTGCCTGCCAAAGTAGTACGTAGCTACAGCCCACTCACTGCCTTCACAGAAAGTGCTCTGGATGTATGAATACTGAATGCTTGTTCACTAACAAAAACAACAGCACATACCACTTTACTGAGTGCATAAATATTATAAAGTTTGAACCTTCTTGATACTGCGTTACCCTAGTCTGTCAATTCCCTGTATTCTACCTTTTCTCTGCTCATGCACAGTACAGTTTGGCCCACATTCACGTCTTTAACTGCGCCATTCTATTATACTCAGCAATTTTTTTATTCATCCCATATTTCTGAATGCATGCAAGTTAATAAGAACCATGCATTGGACTTCTAGAAATATTCTTGGAGACGGGCCTACTTCCTTTCCCTACCTATACAACATACAAAACCAGTCTGCAACACAGGCCAAAACCAAACCAAACCAAACCAAACCAAACCAAAACAACAAATCTCCCCCCCCCCAAAACCTTCCCCCCAAAAAAAACCCCCACAACTGATGCAAACCAAAACCCACAACAAATTCACCCACATAAAATTAAATAAAAATGGAGAGGTCATCATTAGCCACAAACCAAATTGTTTTTAGGCAAGTTTTCCCAATACCACAATAAGATGATGTAAGGCAACAGAAGAAAAAGAACTTGATGTTCTCAAAGAACTTTTTCAACAGATTTGTGAAATGGAGAATTTTTACAGCACTGAGTGCAAGAAAATGGACCAAGTGAACACATCAGTTGAGAGCCACCCAACTGTGAAAAGCTGAAGGAAGAAAGAACTAGAGGAACTGGTGAATGGTCTGTGCTGTAGCCATACAAAGGTGATGAGATCTGTGTAGACTTTTGAAGACAGTAGGATAACCAGGGCTAGGAGTGGTGGAAGACAGGAGCACAGGACACAGCAAACTTGAAGCAGTCTGTTGGTCTGGGAAATGCAAAACAATCACGTGGTACAGTAACAGAATGGCTAACGGTGATCTGGAAGAAAAGTATCAAGAACTTGCTTTGAAAATTCTAAGTATTGTAAAAAAGGAAAGGCTGTGAATAGATAAAACATTTGCAGCCACTTGGATGATGGCTGGAGATATGCATTATCCCTTTGCAACCGTATAGCCAGTGGTAAAGGATATTAAATGATTATCTGTTAGGTGAAGATAGCATGAATAAGAGCTGAGCTCCATAACAAGCAGATTTATTGAGACCTTAACCCAAGCTTTAGTCATCTGGTGGCTAATAAAACATTACTGGGATGTGTCTCTGCCTCACAAAAGATCATCTATCTCTAATCAGGCAGCCTCCACCTTGGTGAGTTCCTAACCCAGTGACTGCAGAAAGCAGGGAGATATGGTAGGGGGAAAACCACTCCATGTTTGCACTTTCCTTATGCTCCCTAAAAATTACCAGTGGTGGACAGTAGGATACTTTGGTCTGACTCAGTGCAGCTGTTCTTGAACTGGATCAAAAGGAGATGATATAGGCATGAAAACTTTAAATGGGACAGCACACAAAATACAGAAACATGGTACAGAGCAAACTGATTCCTAGCTCTTCTTTCCTTCAGCAGAACAGCTTTCCTTAGGCTTTCCTTTCCAGGTTTACTGTCATTTCCAATTCACAGGCCTGGACTTAGAAAATAAAACAAGGGCAAGTCTTTCTACAAACTAAAGCTGCGTATTTGCTTTCAGCAATGAAGATTTAGAACTGTAAAGCAGGAACAGACCCACTACACATTAAAATAAAAATACTTTAAGTTCATTAGATACTAGAAAAGGAGACAGTGGAAAAAGTCTGTTGCCTTTCTGCACTTTGCTTGCATTAGTATCTTACAAATTCTTTGAGCCTCTCCTCTTGAAATTGAGCCAAGGTCCAGCATAAGTTTGAAATGGCCACAGTGTGAAGAACTACATTCCAAGCCAAATATACAACGATGGTGTTTCTATTTTTACAGTTTAACTAAGGAAAAGAAACTGTTTTTACTCTGCAGTGGCTTCCACATATTTAACCACATTATGGTTGCAGTAGTAAGGATGAATTAAGAGTTGATACCATCTGATTGTCTCTCTCTAAAATTGTAGTAGGACAAAGTACAAGGTCTCTACTGTCGAGTTCTCTATAAAATCCAATGTCAAAAGCTATTATTTACTTATTTCTGGAATGGAAAGTGACCAAATAATCTTGAATTGAGATGCTTCTATTGAATGTGATTTTGGTATAGAAACATCTGGGAAGTTTTGCCTCAAAGTTAAAAGACAGAAAAATATAATACTTTATATGCTTCCAAAAAAAGACATGAGACTAGAAGCTCTGCAAAGAGTAAAGTACAGAGATGTCAAGCAATTGGTAAGATTTTTTGCCACTCACCAAAGTAAGCTGTTTCTATCTTCACCATATTGAATACCACGCTTTTTTTCAAACTGCATGTTTACATGTAAACAAGGCATCACCTCTCCTGCCCCCAGCTTCTTGCTCATTCAAAAGAAATAAAAACCAAAACAGGTCAACCAGATAGTCTGAACTGTATGTAATACGAAAGAAAAGGGCAGTTACTGTGAACTTGACTTTGTCCCTAGCAGCTTGTTTAAGACACCCTGATAAAAAAAATCGGACATTTAAGTTCTAAGTGGCAAAGAGATGTCTTTCACATTTAACTTCTCTTTTTTCATTTCTTCTTTGTGTCTTACTTATGTGCTTAAGACTGCTCATTTCAATATAGGGTCTGATTTTCTAAAAAATTAATAACTTAATTCAAGGTTTGTTTAATATTACAAAAAAAAAGTTTAGGGAAAGCTTAAATATTTGAGCTACACACTTCCCATACTTCCTATGCAGAATCATAACTGGTATGTCTGAAAAAGTTATGACTTAAAGTATCTAAGAAGGTAATGCAGAATATCTGAGACTAGATGAAGAAGCCCACAGAAATCCATGCATAACTCTAACATAGCTCTGAACTTTCCTCTTTTCCATGATGAATTCCAAAAGCCTACTCAGAAATTTTATTAATGAAGTATGAAATATGTTTGCTCAATGAATCAATAAACGCAATTACAAAAGCAGCAATAAATACATCAGAAATGAATATTCATGATGTGGTGAAAATCTTGTTTAATTGGATGTGAATGTGCTTCCACAAAAAGGAAAGTTTCCACATTAGCTTGGGCTGGCAGCAATATTTAGGTGGCCCAACAGTCAGCTGCTAAGAAAGCTTCATTTTAATCTAATTCTGACATTGTACCCTTAAAAGCACTTAATCAAGATCATATTCAAAATCCTGGCTTTTTTCACCAATAAAAAGTGACATAATTTTGCTTTTGAAAGTGTGAATATGGAAATGATTCCTGGTTCACTTAATATAGATTACTGGAAATAGGCACTTACAGAAAGTGATTCATGTGACTACTTTAAGAACGTACCTTTGAAGGAGAAGTAATGTACTTGAAAAGTGACTATTCCTGTCCCTGATTATCGCCCAGCACTAGCACTGATGTATGTTGTACACCTCTAGAGTTATGTGAGTTCACAGGATCCTAGCACTGTCTTGTGTAGTTTCTACAGCAGTTTTAACCTTCAAAAAAAAACTTTGAAATCCTTCCTTATCTCTTTCAATTTGATGACGATAGCTTATAACTGCATTTCTGTGTATCATCTTGTCCCAAGCCATTGTGATATTGTCCACTCTTTTTTTTGTATGACATGAGAAACAGGTGTCTGATAGAAAAACACTGCCCAAGCACCTTCTATCATCCACCCCCTGGCAGTGGCAGCACATCCTGGAAACCTGGGCTCTTGAACCAAGGGGTGAGAGGCAGAGAACACTGCGGATGAGAAAGTCTCATCCCAGCAGCTGCTGCATGCTCCTCCCAGGCTCCTGTTTTGGCAATTCCTACCTGTCACTGCGCCTTGGTATGAAAAGCAGCAGCTCAGCTTGGACCTAGTAGCAATAGTTCTGATGCCAGCTCCTCGCTAGGACTCTCAGAGGCAGTAATTTTTACAAGGAAGACACTGGAGTAGCTACTGGGTATGGAGAGCTTGTTTTAGACTGCTGCTAAAGGGAGGATGAGAGAGGTAGAGCCAAAAGTGCTCTTGAGACACAAACTGAAAATCTGTCCCTTAACCATCCTGAGCTTTTTTAATCCCCACTGTGTTCATTTTCATCTCCATACCTTGCTTCTTCCAGCTGCTACGGTATAAATGTGTGATTTTTTTCATGCATTATCATTCACGCTTTAAACTCTGTCTACAGGTGATAGCACAACAAAAATTCAGTTTCAACAGAACAACACTCAATGTCATTATGAAGCAGCTCTCCATTATCTTTAAAAAGCCCTGGAGACTGGAGTAGATGGTCTACATTGATTAGAAAAAGGCAAAAATTGCATCCACCTTGAAAAAAAGACAGAAAGGGCACTACAGTTGTCTGCTTCACCATAGGCCCTTGGGATATAATGGAGTAAATCTTCATGGAAACCATTTACAGGTACATGAAGGACAAGAGATGATTAGTAAAAGCCATCGTAGATTTACCATGTCCAAATCATATAAATTCCCATGCCTTTGGAAAGGCAACACTGAACAGCAGGGCTGCCACTAAGATGGATCTTGGCAGGCTGGAGGACTGGGCTAGCAGAAACCTCAAGAAGTTCAATAAAGACAAACAGAAAATTCTAGACTTGGTGCAGAATAACCCTATGCAGCTGGGGAGCTGCTCTGCAGGGAGACACAGCAGTCTCGGCTCACAAAGGCAATGAGAGAAAAAAAACCAAAGGCTCACAAAGGCAATTGCCCATGAGGCAATGAGACCTAATAAAATACTGGCTGCATTAGCAAGAGTATCCTGCAGACTCCACCACTAAACCATGCCCCTATGTTCCATGTATACGCATCTTTTAAATACCTCAAATACCCAGGGATAGTGAGGCAAACGTTTCCATGGGCAGCCTGTTCCAATGCTTAATATCACTTTCCACGAAGAAATTTTTTCCCAATATCCAATACAAACCTGTCCTGGAACAACTTGAGGCTGTTTCCTCTTTCTCAGCATTCGTTACACGGAAGAAGAGATCTATTCCCACCTCATTGCAAACTTCTTTCAGGTAGTTGTAGAGAGTGATAAGGTCACTGAACCTTCTCTTCGCCAGAATAAATAAAGCAGTTTCCTCAGCTGTTCCTCACAGACTTGTGCTCCAGACCATTCACTAGCTTCTGGACCCGCCCCTCTTGTAGTGAGGGGCCCAGAACTGAACACAGGATTCAAGGTTCAGCTTCACCAGTGCCCAGTGCAGGGGGATGCTCACTCTCTGGCCCTGCTGGCCACACTATTGCTGTGACAGGCCAGGATGCTGTTGGCTTTTTTGGCTGTCTGGGCACAAACTGGATCATGTTCAGCTCTGTAAATCAGCACCCTCAGGTCCTTTTCCATCAAGCAGCTTTCCAGCCACTCTGCCCCAGGTTTGTAGTGCTGCATGGAGTTGTTGTGCAGTGCCTGGTGCTGGACCTTGTTTAACCTTATACAGTTGACCTTGGCCCATTGATCCAGTCTGTCCAGATTTCTCTGCAGAGCCTTCCCATCCTCCAGCAGATCAACACTCCTGCCCAACTTGGTGTCATCTTGCTGAGGGTGCACTTGATCCTCTCATCCACATCATTGATGAGGTTTTAAACAGAACTGGCTCCAGTCCCAAGCCTTGGGAACACCACTTGTGTCTGGCCTCCAACTGGATTTAACTCCATTCACCACCACTCTTTGAGCCCAGCCACCCAACTAGTCTTTTACCCAGTGAACAGTGCACATGTCCAAGCCATGAGCAGCAAATTTCTCCTGGGGAATGCTGTGGGACACTGTGTCAAAGGCTTTACTAAAGTCTAGGTAAACATCTGCAGCCTTTCTCTCATCCTCTAAGCAGTCACCTTGTCACGGAAGGAGATGAGGCTAGTCTAGCAGAACCTACCTTTCATAAGCCTGTGGTGGCTGGGCTTCATGATCTGGCTCTTCTGTATGTGCCATGTGGTTGCATCCTGAATGATCTGCTCTGTAAACTTCCTGGCACCAAGGTCAGATTGACAGGCTTGTAGTTTGCCAGATCCTCGTTCTGGCTCTTCTTGTAGATGGGTATCACATTTGCTAACCTGCAGTCCACTGGGACCTCTCTGGTTACTCAGGACTGCTGATGTAATGGAAACTGGCTCAGTGAGCTCTTCTGCCAGCTCCCTCAGTACTCTTGGGTGGATCCCCTCTGAACCCTTAGACTTGCATATGTCCTTCTTGAAGAATGTCCAGCCTTCCTGGACTCCTTTGTCCCTAAGCACTACCTCCTAGAGGATTCTGTCAACCACTCTCCCAAACACATGAAAGTCTGCTCTCCTGAAGTCCAAAGTAGCAGTTCTGCTAACCACCTTCTTTACCTCTCTCATAATCAAAAATTCTATCATTTTGTGACTGCTTTGCCCAAGAAGGCTTCCAACCATAACATGTTCCACAATTCCTCTATTTGCAAACAACACATCCAGTGTGTGCCTTCCCTCGCTGGCTCACTCACCAGCTATGTCAGGGTTATCTTCCACACACTCCAGGAACGTCATGGACTGTTTCCTCTCCACTGTATTGTATTTCCAGCAGACATCTGGTAAATTGAAATCCCTTACAAGAACAAGGGCTAGCAATTGTGAGATTTCGTCTGGCTACTTATAGAATATTTCCTCTGCCTTTTCATCCTGCTTGGGTAGTTTGTAACAGACTCAACCATGCTATCTGCTTTGTTGGCCTTCCCCATGATTCTTACCCACAAACTGCCAACTCTTTCACCATCATTGTAAAGCTCTAGACAGTCAAAACACTCCCTAACATACGCACTCCCACCACCTCTCCTTCTTTGCCAATCCCTTCTGAAGAGTTCATAACCATACATTGGAGCACTCCAGTTGTGTGAGTCATCCCATCACAGTTCTCTGATTGCAGCTATATCATAGTTTTCTGCCTGTGCCACTGCTTCCTGCTTGTGTTTGTTGCTCATGCTTCATTCTTTGGTGTAGATGCACTTCTGCTGGGCTATTGATCCCATCATCTTTTTGAAGGGGAGAAGCTCTGATTTGTATGTGACCTTTCTCACATGTTTCCATGGTTTCTCACACATCAATAACCCTTGTGTCTTTGCTCCCATGTGGATCTTCCTCCACCGCTTCCAGTGAGATGGCAGACTGAAGGACCTTGCTAGCACACCATCTCTCAAACACTGGCATGCAGTCCCCAGGTTTATCTCCAGGAAGCCTGGCTAAACCCCTTCAAATCTAGTGTAAAGGTCTTTCAGTGAGCCCTGCTAACTCCTGCACAAAGGTGATCTTCCTTCTTTGAGATAAGTGTACCCTATCTGCCACCAGCAGACCTGGTGTCATGTAGACCAACCCGTGATGAAAACCCCCAAAGTTCTACTGGTAGCACCAAGCTTGGAGCCAGGTTTTGATCCCCTGGTACAAGATAGACATTGACCAATTGAAGCGTAAGTAGAAAAAGAGCACAAAAGTGTTTAAAAGGATGAAGCACGCAATGTATGAGGACAGGCTTCAGGACTTGAGCTTGTTCACAGTGGAGAAAAGAAGGCTCAAGAGGATCTAGCTGCTGTCTTAAGCTTTAGTTATAGGTTTTAGTGAAGACCAAGACAGACTCTTCTCAGAGGTACACAGCAGTAAGGCAAGAGGCAATTGGCAGAAATTGCTGCAAAGGAAATTCTGACTAGATATCAGAAAAAAAACTGAAACAAAACCTTTTGCAATAAGGGTTGTTAAACACTGAAGAGGTGCCTGAGACTTTGCAATCTCCATCCTTCCAGATTTCTAGAACACTCTAGGGACAAGGCCCTGACCAACTTGATCCAGTTTCAACATGAGCAGGGGCTAAATTATATGGTTCCTTCAAACGTAAATTTTCCCTTAATTCTATGGTTCTAACTGATATGAACATGTTCTTCTAAGCTCTTTTACACAGACCAGGTGCTCATTAGCCATTCTTTCATACCAGCCCAGACTGGTCTTTAGAAACTTCTGCAAGTAGTTCTGTTAACCTGGATTTATACAGCTGGACTTGAAAAATTTGGTTGGCTACAGGATGCTCACTGAAGTTGTTCTGCCTTCTGAAGGTTGCATAGTTGTTGCTCATTTCAAATTCATCTAACACTTAGAGATTAAGACTCTTCTGCATGAAGAGATTATTATAGCTGGCATTGCAATCTTCAAAGAAACAAACCAGTTTTCAGCATTGTTATTCATAGAAGTAAATTCCAGAGTTTTAATAGAGCAAATAACTAGTAAAATTACTATTAAAATGCAACAGGTATTGACTCATAGCAATCTTGCAGTGATAATCCCTTGGGAACAATATTGTCGTTGCCATATAAGATCATTTGCACTTTACAGTCTGCTGGGAGCCTTTACAAAGCAAAATAAAAAACACTGTATTCTTCAGCACTTCACTAGCAAAAACATCAGCGAGTACATAACCTAGCAGGAAACTTCTAAAACACTATCAAGTGAATTGCAATAAATGCCTTTGATCAATAAGAAAGTACATACCTTAGGAAGTGCCTCAGATTTTAACAGGGTGGTGCTAATTGCCTGAACACAAAACTAGATTCAATAAAGGAATTATATGCCTATGCGATGTATTACCACTTCCCCTCTAGCTCAGTGACTCAGTGCACTCCCACACTCAAAAGATAAATGAAAATGGATATTTAGACAGGCCTTTCCTTCTGGTCTTTGTGTCATCACTGGAGATACTTCACTCATTTTCTAGCTTGCTCTTCAGCTTCACCTTTTGTTTATCATCTTCAGCCATATTTCATGGGAATAGTCAAACTGCAACCTACATTTGTGCAAAGGATTTGCATCACCTAAGTCTGGTTTCAGCAGTGTCTTGGATGTGTAAGTCAAATCAGTGTAAGGCTCCTCCCTACAGTTGCCTGAGTTGCCAAACAAATAGTTCTAAAATCTTTATAACTACAAATTAAATAGCCCTAAAAATCTGTCCCTTTGACTCTTCTGAGAATTTTGACAAACACGTTGAATCATTTATGTGATTACACCCAGATACATGCATAGTCTTCTGCTTTATGAACTCATATTGCTGATACTGTACACTTTATAAATACTATGGTAAGAAAATGGCTACAGAATTTTTGTTTCTTTCCAGATAACTTATTTCATTCTTCACAGTTGTTCTTCAGTTGCTAGACTATGCCAGTATGTAAAGAATCTTTAATTATAATCTTACAGAGGGAACTTACACACAGTAATAAACATGTCTAAAAAGAATCACCCAGATATTTTTATCAGTTTGTAGTGGGCCTTGTGCTAGCCTTAAAATTTTTTACAGTAAAAACTTGATAATTTTTTCCTTTTTCTCAAATTAATCTCTTTTGGAAAGTGTTTTCTATAAGAATGCAAATAATTTTGGCAATTTTTACTTGTAGAGAGGAAGTTACAAAACAATAAATACGTGCACACTCAACACTCCATGGTGTATGGAGAACAAGGAGCCAGAAGGCCAAGCGTATATGGAAAGAGGAATGTTACGGTGAACTCCTGGAAAAGATGTCTTATATAACTTTCTATTGTCCAGCAGATACAATAAAGAACCATTCCTCATAGTTATTCCATTCTCCACCATTTGGATTCTTGAAATCATCATCATCAAATATGCCTTTAGGCTCAGGAGCCCATATGGCAATACGAGAACATGTGCCATAAACAGTGCAGGGCAAGCCTTACAAAGTCAGAGACACTTAGGTTGACAGAAGAATTAAATTCCAAACAATAAGTGACAGACTACAACTGACAAGCACAGACACATCCCTAACTGAATTCTCTTTCCAAATCTATATTTATTAAGAAAATGAGAAGTACATAGGCTTTTTCCAGTAAATGTCTCACCATTTTTGACTTTTAGGTGAAGAATTTCATTTCAGTCTTAGCAAACGTGCTTGCAAATATTCTCTTCAAGCTAAATCCTCTTAAATTTAAGTTTTTAAGATAGCCTATCCAGATTGCTCTATAGAAGTTCATCGCTTTTTTGGCAAGATGTAGGAAACATAGGTTCCTAAAGTCAGGTGCCACAAGTTGCACTTAAGTCAGATAATGTACTTAAAGCAGCCAGTGTGAATACTGTTAATACTCCACTATTTTTATTTGTTTACTTCTCTGCATCAAACACTCTGGGCTATTACAATGCTCAGCTGGGGCCTAGAAAGGGGAGTCCTTCTTAGTCTTAGTTACTTAGTTACTTAGAAGTAACTCTAGTTACTTCTTAGAGTAATGACTCTAGCACAGCAGTAAAACTACATATTGCAGAAGTGACCCTCAGCACTCCGTTGCACACATGGAAGTGTCAGAGAAGTTACCAACTGCAAAACTCACAGAAATCTGAGCACATCTGATCAGGATATGACCAGAAAGAACCACATCCTGACCATGTGATAGGAGGCACACACCAGTTCATATGGCTCTTTGAAGCCATATATGGTATCCTGAGATATTATTGCTATTATTTTCAGTACAAAGTGACTGAAATAATGAGGATTGTTCTGCAACTTTTCAGAGTAGTGTTTTCATAACAGGAAGCTGGAAGACAGGGGTACTTGCTGAATGCCCAGCGTATGGCGAGAGAGACATGAATATCTGAAGATGCAGCGACAGATTTGGAGGGCAGTGCAGTGTATCTATTTCAGACTGCCTATTGGGCATATATATATGGTGCATGGCACACCCTGTGCCTTGACTAGATGTTATAATTTAGTGGACAGATAAGTCAAACAATGGTTGGCTAGAGGCTAAGCAATATAGATCATCAGTGATCCAGTGCTCAGTTTTGCTCCCTGACAATTTTATTTGGCAATATAAGTACAGTCAATATAATTCCAAAGTATCAAATCTAATGGAAAGCTCTTTTTATCTGATAGGGAAGTTATTATTTCTGTAGTTATTCTTTACTGCCATGTACACACACATGAATTCTGTTTGAATTCTGTAAAACTGCCAATGTCTCAGTTATTCTCTTGCCAAACTGCAACTCCAAGGCTGGGAAACTGCAGTAACCATGAGCAAAGTTCAGTATCTCAGTTTCTTTAAACCTTTGACTCACACATTGGCAACTGCACAAAGTTACACCCCTCAGTACTTATCAGAAAACAAATATAACTGCTCTTAATCTCTAAACATCAAAGACACAATGGAGGGCTATATAGTGTTAGTAATATGCCAGACTCTATACGTGCCCCCCAAACAACTTTATCTGTGGGACGGTTTCATCATTTACAGATACTAATGGACTGAAATTCGGTTACTCACCTCAGGTTACTTTCATTGTATCACCTGTATACCTATCAGTTTTTACTGTTTTGGAATGTATTTCATTTTATTATGTGCTAATTTTATGTGAATTGGCTTATGATATATGACTCACCTAAAAAAAACCCAGGTACTCTTTGAATTCATTTTTTATGTATGGAGAATTCTAGTTATTTTTCATTCTATGATTAACTTTAAAATATACACTTTATTTCTGTGTTTATTTTTAATTTAGGATTATTCAAAGACACTTTACAAATGATTCTTCTTTGCTGGGTGAAGGACTGTAAAAGATGACATAATGCATGAAAATTTCTGATTCATTCCAAAGAGTTCTAATGTTAATAGCAATTCATCAAAGGACTAACCCATGCCTAATATGTACATGCAAAATGACTCAAAAAAAAAATAGATTTTCTGAACAAGCTGATAGTTTAAAGGATCTGAGTAGGTTAGTCACAGTATAAGACATACATACTCTCCACTAGTCTGCCTTTTGGAAATATTTCAGTATTATTTTCAACATCAAAGAAATACACCTGGTTTAATTACGACTGATCACTTACTTAATCAAGGTTTTGTGAAAGTTCTGACCAAGCATCTCTAGAAATTGTTAAGTATTTACATGAGTCCTAATAGATAGCTCCAATTCATGCATTAGCTGTGAAGATCTCTTCTTAGGTTTATAATATATTTCTAGTAAGCAATGAGGGGGTTGAGGGGAGAGAATACCCAAGAATCACTTACTACAAAGACAAAAACATTTTTAAAAATCTGTTTTTGAAAATAAAGATGTTCTAGCTATAATTCCTGCTCCTCTAGTGTTCTATTGCTAGTATTTGGAAAGAAAAGACAAAAGCCAAGTTTCAATTCTCATCTTCATTGTAAAGTGGAAAGGTTAAGGTTAACTATATACTTAACAGGAAGCCTACAGGATATACTCTGCTGCCAAGGTAACACTGACCAGATAATTTGATTTGTTGGTGCTCTCAAATTTTGTCAGCGGTTGGTTTTCCAATTTTACCACTCTTTTCAAATTATGTTACTGTGGCTGTTAAAATAATAATTTGTTTAGGCCCTATAAATAAGTTGTTTCATCTTACAGACAATTATTTTAGGAATAGTTTGGTAACTTTGTGGTACATCATGAGTTCAGCACAGTCAAGGCTTCAATTTCTGCTAGAAGCTACCTCTTATTGCCTTGATTCTACTCTTCTTATGTATCTCATAAAAAGGCAGTGTTCTGATTTTGAAAGGTCAGAGTTCTGATTGTTCAGTCTCACTGACTTTTATGAGCCTGTGGTTGGGTTGTTCACAAATACACAAAATCAGTTCTTTAGAATTTAATTTTTTCTCCTTCTAGGTGAATTAACCTTATATTGGTGACTTTTAGTCTCTCATATTCTACATCGTTTCATAATCAGCACTTCTGTTCTTTCATTGTTTGGTAGTGCTTTCCTTGAAAAACAAGTATCTATGAATCTTCTACTCACTGTATTTTTGTGAAATCTACTGCTTATAGTAATATTTTTTTGACTGGATAATCAGCTACATTGAAAAAAATGAAAAAAGAAAAAGAAGTGCCCAGTCAAACTGCGTTAACTCTTCATACTCTTACACCTGAGTTTGATTACCAAAGTCTGCATCACTGATCAGCGTCTCAGCTAGGAATGATGTGTCTGAGTTGTCTTTGTCATTTCCATGTTTGGTTAGAGAGTACAGCATAAGGCAGCAAGGGCTTGCTTAATTTTTTTTAAAAGAAAAATAACCTTTTTCTTTTAAAAAGGCCTTTTCCAGAAGCCACAGCAGAGACAGATGCGAGACACATGATGTACCACAAAGTTGCCAAACTGTTCAGTTGGTCGCTGAGCATCTCTGGCTCCATGAAAAAAAGGGCCAATGATCATAGAATCATAGAATCATAGAATGATCTTGCATGTAAATATGGGAGACCTACCCTGACAGGCCCCAACACTGCAGCCAGTGAGGTGTGAGAAGAACCTAGAGTTGTGAGTGATCCCCAGCAATCACACACCAGTATATGCTCCATAGCCAGTGCCAGTAAAAAATAGCATATTTTAAAGGCTTCAATGTTTCTGAAGATAGAAGCACTGGGCATGAGCAGTAAACAACCTTTGCTTCAATACATGTTGTGCCTTTCGTAGTTGTACCTGCTCATTTGTCAGCTTTTATTATACCCAGAAATACCACTTCTTGATTTCTTGCTGTATGTAAAGGCTTTTAGCACAAAGCTACAGCTGCCTGACAGTGTTACATTCAGTGAGCAGGGTAGACAACCCTTGAATTCTAATTAAATATTGAGCGAAAGGATGGCTCATAGAAATTTTCCCATGAATTCTTGTAAAATAATCCTATAATAATCTGTGTTAGATTACAAATATATTTCATCAGTATCTTTCACATACCTTTTATCTAGAAGGAGCTGATTTGTACTATCAGTTTTTAGTATACCACTGGTGTGATCAATAGGATGCAATTTCTTTTCATGTATATCATAGCAAAGCATGTCCATTACACTGACATTTCTATGGGAATAGAAAGATGCCACCAAAGTTTGATACATAAGGGACCATGACATCCCCATGTGCTGCCAAACGTTCTCCATCAGCCAGAAAACGGGCTGTAAGAGTGGTTGTTCAGAGACAGTGTAGGCAGAAGGTACCAGGGCCATGTGTCAGCCTGGATGAACCAAATGTTGGTTCCAGACTACAATGTTATTTGTAAACATTAATGGTTAAAAGCCACACTATACAGTTCAGTGCTTTACTCTCTACCTAATCATATTTTCTTTTCACACTATATTTCCTTGCTTCCTAAAACTCACTTTCTTCATAGTCTCCTTATGTTGTCAGGAAGAACATTCCGTTTGTTCTAGATGTAATTGTAAATTAAATCATTAACTGATGGCCAAAATATCTGTGTCTGAATGCTAAGTTCCCTATGCATTGTATGAAACTGTGGCAACTAGAGCATTCAATCAGATCTAAACCCAGCTGCTAGCAGCATGACAGAAAGTAGATAAAGTTATTTCTGTTTATAAGCAGACGGTAGAATGAAAATGAATTCTATGGTTTTGTAATCAGAATTCCCTATATTACAAGATAAAATGCAACTACATTCATTATTACTTAATGTATATTATAATGAATTGAACACTGATGAGTTGGAAAAACAGAGCAAAAGTTTATTTGCTTTGTCTAAGAGATACATTAAACAAACTAAAGCAGACAAAACAGTCTGGCAAAATGCTGACAGTGGGTCTAGAATTAACTACAACTGCAAATACAGACAATCTTTGTTTGTAGTGAATCACTAGTAAAAATAACATTCAGTTAATGATAAAAGGAAAATTGTTTTGAGATCAGTGAAAATCGATATTAGCTGTTGTGCAAAATTTCAGCTAATAAGAGCCTTCCATCTCTCTCTAGAACATGTTGAGGCAGCATTAAACTTCTGGCAAAAAAAAGAGCACAAGAATTAAATTTTCAATAAAATTCTCTGGGATCTTAACAAAGACATTTGAATACAGCCAGATTAAAGTAAATTAAGAAACTGCATTCCTGAGCGCAGGGTATAACGAGGGATGTAATATGAGCCTTACCAGTGTCAGCTTCTGAATCCAGAAGACTCTTTAACATTCTGCCCAGTCATCTAGAAGACCACGTTTCCCAGAAAAATTACAAAATCATTCTAGATTAGGTGCCAGGAATTGTGTCCAGAGACAGAGTTTCTCAGTTTGCTGACATAAAGAACTCTGGAACTCTTGTTGGAAATAAGAACAGTAAGATACATCAACATGGTAAGTGAGGGAGGAAGATAAGGAAAAGATGAGGGAATTAATAAAAGGAAATGGGAAAAAAAAATCAGTGAAGTGATTTGTTAATTGGGAGTAGGACATTTGGTGCCCACAAGCAGCAGCAATATGCCAGCTGCCAGGCACGGGAGAATCACATTGGGTGAGGGCAGAAAACTGCATCTGTAGTCTGGTAAATAACTTCTGAAAGGGCTTCTCCAAGAGCTATTTTTAACATGGCTGGTTGTAGATGACTTAGTGTGTCAGAGGTGCTCATGAAGTTCAAGGCTACCTCAAATCCTTTAACTGATCAGAGTTAATTGAGGTATGATGTGTGATGATCAGCCAGTAATTCCTCAGGACACTAAGGACTTTGCTGAGGGAAAAACCTAGTAACTTGGCAGTTATCTAAAATACACAGCAGCAAGTTTACAGATCCTGCTCAAGACTTCTGCACTCAGAAAAGTATTAGTTGCTCAGCATTTTATTATCTTCAGTGAATCAGCTCTCACATGTTTGTCCTTCTAGAAGAAAGATCCCTAAGTAGCAGTCACAGAAACTTTCCGAGCAGCTCTAGCTGCCAAAGACTGCCAGTTCCCAAATAGTCCTCATGGCTGCCTGAGCCTGTTTTTCCCCTTTGACCAAGCTGAGCTTCATGTTGGGAATGAGGGAAAATTGCAAAGTGAATTTACATCTCTATGCTTAGCACTCTAAATTATTTCAGTGCTCTCATCGATGAGAAAATGAACATGAGCCGGCAGTGTGCACTTACAGCCCTGAAAGCCAACCGTATTCTGGGCTGCATC
>JAOSLQ010056547.1:7779-18245 GCA_025629905.1 Lorius lory | reverse complement strand
CTGGCAGTGTTCAAGGCCAGGTTGGATGGGGCTTGGAGCAACCTGGTCTAGTGGAAGGTGTCCCTGCCCATGGCAAGGGGTTGGAACTGGATGATATTAAGGTCCTTTCCAACCCAAAACATTCTATGATTCTGTGATTTCCCTCCCAAGGAGAGAATTCTTTGGTCAATGGTTTATCTGGTCTCCTGACCAGCATTGCTGTAATTTCTCATTCCTTGGTGAGAAACCTGGGAAATGGCAGCACTGTTGCTTCTGTGAGCACCTGCAAGTGCATTTGAGTCTGCTGTCAACTTTGCTCTTCTACATTGCAAATGGTGTGTTGGGATCTGGCAGTGAGACTTAACACTATGAAATAACAGCTATGAGCAAAACTGTACATATGTATTTTACACACTACCTATAGTAAATCTTGTTTTTAAAGTGTTACTGTAATGTACAATTAATAAAACTGACATTATCTACTTGCAAGCTTTGAAAGTGCTGCCAAGGCCCTTAATCACAAGTGAATCATGACTTATTATTGTAACTACACCTAAATATCTAAATATGAAGAGTTCCTATTTAAATGAGCTACAGTAACACACAATTATTAGTCCATAGTCATTGGCCAGTAGGAGCTGTGTCTCTGACAGGGAAGGACATGAGTGTCTATGGAAGTGAGCTGAAAAGAAAGTTTCATAAATGTTCTGTTGATCTTACCTCCAGCTGTCAAGAAACAAGATTCTCAGATTCTTCACATTTGTCTGGCTTCATAATATTCTAAACAAGCTGCAAATTTTGGGCAAGTAGAGCATTATTTTCAGGGCTTGTTTAATGCAAGTGCAGAGAATTGCCTGATCTTGCCATAGCCCATCAAGGCAGTTCATTCTTACCCACCCATCTCTCAACTTTCATCTGCAATGTGTTTGCTGGGAACATTACCTTGTCATCAGTATTTAAAGGGTGGCTACAAAGAAGACAGAGACTCCCTGTTTACAGGGAGTCCCTTGGAAAAGATGAAGGGTGATGGGCATAAGTTACTCCCAGGGAGATTCTGGTTGCACCCAAGAGGCAAATGTTTCACAGTGAGAAGAAATGGCCACTGGAATAATCTCCACATGGAAGTGGTGACTCCCCAATGTTGGACAGTGTTAATATTCAGCTAGACACGGTGCTGGGCCATCTAGTTTAGGTCACACTTTGTCTAGAAGAATTGGACCAGGTGATCCTTAATCTCCTTCCCAACCTGGGATTCTAGGATTCTGTAATCAGCAGAGCAGTATCACAAGTCACAAAAATGCTAAAACTTGAATGGAGCATGGGCCCACATTAAGTCTGTGGAGGATCTTTAGAGATTGAAAACAAAAGTTTGGCCATAACTCCTTCTCTCTCTGGAGCAGAGACAGGGTTTAAGCTGGGTTGCCCATTTTTGCCCCATCATCTAACTCCTGGACAAAGAGAGCATCAGCATCTCTTTTGTTTTTTAAACTGGTTTCAATCATGATGCTTTTTGTGGGTTTGGTGAGGTTTTGTGTGTGTGTGTGTGTGTGTGTGTGTGTGTGTGTGTGTGTGTTTTGTGGGTTTTTTTGTTTGTTTGGGGAGGGGTTGGGGGGTTTTTTTGTTTGGTTTTTGTGTTGGGTTTTGTGGCATTTTGTTTTCAGTAGGAAAAAAGGCAGTTATTTAGTCTTGGTAGTACTGTTTTCAACAGTTTGAAATGAAAATTTTCTGGAGTTTACTCTGAAGCAGGACTTCATCTTGGCATCTCAAACAGTCTGATAGATTTATAAAAGAATTCATGCAGCTCCCCGATGGTGACATCTTGGAGCACCGTGGGCATGTGAAGAGTTGAAGTTTGGCTGTCAAACCCTCAGACAGCATGCCTGACATAAAAATGAAAAGCAGCCTTTAACTGAATCCCTTTTAATTGTGCTTAACTGGAAGAAATCTATGCAGTATCTGAGAACCGGTGTGCGACAGCCATTTCAGGAACAGAGAGTTCTTCAGCTCCTGTGTAAAGTAATCTGTGAGGGAGTCGTGGGAAGCATCGCTCATCTGCAAGAGGCCACTTGAGTCGAAACCTCTCATTGCTCAACTGGGCCTGTCTGAAGTGCAATGTACATCTGGCACAAGTCAGCGAGATGTGTTAGGAAGCAGTGATCATAAAAGACGTCTAGGGGGTTGTAAACTGCAACTACAGAATAATTTGTTTTGAGAGAGGAATGCCACGTTTCTTTCCCCTTGCAGTGTCTTGCCCTTGACTGTATTACGGTATGGTGACTAACTCATGGAAGGGTCGTGTCTCCTCTTTGTTTTATTCTGTCAGTGAGGCTGTCTGTCTACTCCCTGCCTCATGGCATTTCAGTTTAGTAATCCATCTCATAAAACCCACCATGGTGATTCTCTCTGTCGTATCTGCTTTGAATGCCCATGCTGATTGCTTGAGGGAAAAGGAGATGTGCGCACACAAAAAAACAAAACTTGCGGAGAAGGAATTTTCTCTTGCTGAACCTTCAGCTGCTGGAATACCATCTTTTGCAGGGGACATTGATATATCTACTTAAAACACAGACCAAGAGGAGAACAAAGCTAACACACATTAGACTGACCGAAGTTGACACTAGCTGACTTTGCAAACGTAGACTGAAGATTATGATAGGCAGTGTGTCTGGTCTGGAACTAAGGGCGAAAGCTGCTCATCTCCCTGGGACAGTGGGAAATGGGTTCTTTTCCTCTCTGGCTTGTAACTTGGTTAAAATACTGGCTCATCAGTCAGTTTATGCTGGTGTACTGTTCTTGGGGAGCTTACACAAGTTTTTCTGGGTCTGCTGCCGACTTAACTGATCTGGAGCTCAGCCATTTTTCATGACTTAGGTTATGTGTCCCTCAGGTCCAAAACAGATGTGTCCTTCTTGAGAGGAGGAGACAGGTTCTCCATGCAACAGTCGTAATCTAAACTTTGAGTTCAGTTTTTCTGGAGCAGTCTGAGCAACCAAGTTTTACTGTTGGGCAGAAATTCTAATTATGAAGGTGGTTGCCCCTGGCAAATAGTCTTGAAAGCAGCTTTCCCTTGGAAGCTCAGTGGTGGTGTCAGATGCGTCTTCATCTTGTTTCTTAAATAATCTTACTCTGCACCATGCTTTCCCCCTGTGCGGTGACCCTGGCCTCATACTTCTCTCCTCCCAGATTCCTTCAGCATGCACAGAGGGGACAATCTGCCTGACTTATCATTTCCTACTGACATGAAGAATGTGCCGCTGTTCACTGACCATGTTGACACTTCCAGAGGCATCCATGGTGAGTTCCTCCTCTGCTTTTGTCCCAGATGGATAGCTTTTGGTGCTTTCTCTGTTGATTTTTATGTAATGAAAATTAATAAACTGATAAGTTCACAGACTGTATAATGAGGGTTTTGTGTGTGCCTAAAGTAATTCAATAGTTCCTTCCAGAAAGTGGTTATTTTGTTTTTTTTTTTAATTTTGTTTTTGTTTTTGTTTTTTGTTTGTTTGTTTGTTTTGGGGGGAAGTGGGAGGGTTCCGTTTATTTAGGCAGAAGGAAATAGGACAACTAGACAAGTTGGAAACATAAAATCACAGAATGGTTTGGGTTGGAAGAAACCTTAAAGCTCATCCAGTTCCAACGCCCTGCCACGGACAGGAACACCTTCTACTAGACCAGGTTGCTCCATGCCCCATCCAACCTGGCCTTGAACACTGCCAGGGATGGGGCAGCCACAGCTTCTTTGGGCAACCTGTGCCAAGGCCTCACCACCCTCACGGGGAAGAACTTCTTCCTCAGATCTTGTCTCAATCTCCCCTCTTTCAGTTTAAAGCCATTCCCCCTTGTCCTGTCCCTACCTGCCCTTGTCAAAAGCCCCTCTCCAGCTTTCTTGTAGCCCCTTTAGGCACTGGAAGCTGCTCTAAGGTGTCCCCGGAGCCTTCTCTTCTCCAGGCTGAACAAGCCCAGCTCTCTCAGCCTGTCTCCATAGCAGAGGTGCTCCAGTGCTCGATGCATTTTCATTGTTTAAGTTGAGTTTACGGATACCTTTTGTCTTCACAGCTAGTAATTAAATACACTGGATATTTTTCTACTAAGTGGTCCTCATTTTTTTGACTATTGGGGTTCAAGTGGTTACTAAGAAGAATTCATAGGAGCAGAAGCAGAAAGCAAAAATGCAGTAATTTGCCTGCGCGCACTGTCTTATGCCTTGTTTCAAAGTTATATATACAGACATAATTTACAACATGGTTTCTAAAGGTGGCCTGAGAGAGTTTACAAACTTTATCTTACTGCTTGTGAGCAGAACAGAATAGTTTATTTTCCAAGTGCTGTACAGACTTTAAATTTTGGAGGGGAGTCATTAAGGCTGGTATGATGATTAACAGCTGTCCTTTTATTTTGTTAGCACCGCATGAATCTATGATGGTAACTGAACAACCTTTCTTGGGGGCCCTGTATTCGCCTGCAGAGGCTCTAGACCAGTCATCCTTCATTGACTTGGATTCAACAGCAGAATTTCTGCAAGACAAAGCAGGTAAGAAACAGATGTTTTGCTCTTACTGTGTGTCTAGCTAGCTGGGTTTGAAGGGCATGCAGCTGGGAAATCTTAGTTTACTAGTCCGAAAGGATCTTGGTGGGGGAGTTGATACATAAAATGAGTCAAGATTAGACACTCAAATTGGTAATGATGGTTCTTGGTTGTTTGGACTGTTCTGAGTGCTGGGAGATCATGGACTGGTTGAGGTTGAAACAAGACCTCTGAAGGTCGTCTTGTCTGACCTCACCTCAGGCAGTGCCACCTAGAGCCAGTTGTCCAGAACTGAGGAAAGAGCCTGCTCTGTTGGGTCTTGGGCCAGTGGTGGTTCTAACTCTTCTCTGATGCAAGCTTTCACCAGCGATAGTCACAGAAGAACATGATGTTCTGTTACCATTCTTAAAGGGAGCTGGAAAGTTACCCAAGAACGAACTCACAAAACAGCAAAGTCAGTACCTTCAACTGAAAAAATAAAGCAGTGGCAGTGTCAGGACTAAATGTGTTTGTTTTCCACAGTGCCTGAAGAACACTGGATGGGAGTTCAGCATGATGTGAAGGGACCAGATGCCTCTTTCTTTGTTGAGTCACCAGGTAAAAATAAAAAATGACTTGATCTGCAGGAACTGTCTATAGAGAGTTTCTGAACAGCAGAAGCAGAGCTTCTCTCCTTGTCTGCCTTTTCAAGAAACGCCAGGTTCTAGTGAAGTGAAGGGGAACCTTGTTTCTGGATCTCAAATCAATACAGAATAGAAGTGCATGTTTTGGAGAGATGTTACTTGAAAACATTTTCTGGTTTAGTGCTGTGAGGGATAGGAGAACTCTTCATTTTATAGGTTGTTTACTTAAAATTTAGAATAACAAATTTAATATATGCAGTTGCAAGCCCAGTTGTGGGTAGATACTAGTGGTGTGCTGTTTCACGGGGCATATCGTGTAGCAGGGCTTTAACCTGCTGAAAGCCTGCCCTTTTAATTGGTTTTGGGGAATTAAGTTAGCAGATGCAGAAGTGTGAAAAGCAATACATTCAGCAGAAAGCTCTGTGGATTGCGGACTGTGTCTCTATTGTGCGTGTCTCCATTACTTTAATTTCCAGTTGGGATGCATGTTCAAGCATTATTGACAATAAAATAATAAATAGGATGAATAAAATTTACTGTTCAAAAGAAATTTTGAAAATGGAACTTCACTTCTGTCAAGGATTCTAATTTTTGTACACACTGAGAGTCAAATCTGCTGACCTGAGTGATAAGTCAGAGCACTTGTGTTCACTTTTCCAAGGGTCAGTGCAGCTGAGGTCACCAACAAACACAATTTTGGCTCATGCATAATCAACAGACTTTTAAAACTAAATCCTAATTGAAAACCTGTCTATTCAGTCCAATTATATTGAGGGTAGATTTAGATGAGCTACTAGGAAGAAGTTATTCCCTGTGAATATAACCTGAGGCACTGGCACAGGTTGCCCAGAGAAGCTGTGGCTGCCCCATCTGTGGCAGTGTGCAAGGCCAGCTTGGACGGGGCTTTGAGCAACCTGGTCCCGTGGAAGGTGTCCCTGCCTGTGGGAGCAGGGTTAGAACTGAATGGTCCTTAAGGTCCCTTCCAACCCAAACCATTCCATGATTCTGTGCTTCTGGTTATAGTTAAATCTTTGAAGTTCCACTGGGTCATAATTCTACTGCAGTTGCATGTATATTATGATATTTGATCCATAATGGGATCTTTATTGCTGATTTTGGTGAACAAGTGAAGAAGAGAGTAGTTTGACATTGCTTCTAGGTGGAAATTATTTCTGGAACTGGTGGCCCTACCTTGGGCTTAGGGTAGAACTGGGATGCTTTGCAACTGAATGTTCCTGAGCCTTGTTATGGCAGTTTCTTCTCTCAGGATATAAGTGTTTTCCTAGGTATTGCACGAGTTAATTATCTGAAAATTGAGAATAAAAACTGATACTGTTTTTATCCAAGCCAACTGGGATGCTGAGGTGGGGGAACTTAATCATACAGGCTGCTGCTACAAGCAGCACAAGACCTGGCAGCACCCTGAGAGGGTGATTCACGTCCTGGCAACCCCAGAAGAGAAAGCTGCTTGCTGAGATCTTTCCAAGTGCTTAATTAAACTTCATTTTCTATGCCCAGTGCCCACTGCTGTGACAGAAGCAATGAACCAGAATTTGCCGGAAGGCCCTGCAGCAGTGGCTCCTGGTTTCCTTCCTACTGCGGTAACAACATCCCCAGGAGAGGCCAAAGCTACTGATAGACTGAAAGGTGCGGCATCAGGTAATGCTGCTCCAGTCTAAAGATTGGTGCTGGGTTTAGGGCCTTCGTGAGTAAGCTGTAGTGGTCAAAGACATTTTGACCACAATCAGGGTTGTCCCACCTGAAGGAAACACAGCAAGGTATTCACAAATCTCGTTGGGACTGAATGTTTACTTTTAGTCACCAATAATACCTGAAGTGTGTTGGTGAGAAATAGCAAATCTACTCAGCTTTTCAACTCGTGTCTTCTGCACCAGTAACTAATTTAATGATTCTTTCTCAAAATTTCAGCTCTAGAGAAATATTAAGGTGTGTCAAGAATGTGGTTATACCATGAGTCTGATGCTGTATATAAATACCTTAAAAAATGTTTTAAGGAGAGTCTTTAAAACAGACAGTTTTCAAGTTATGTAAGTACAGCATCAGACTAGTGGTACTTTTGCATCAGTCTTTGTCCAGTTTCTTTATGCTTTATTCCAGTCCTTCCCATGATTCACCAGGGAACATCCATCCTACTTTTAATATCTATCTCTTTACTGTCTTTTGCTTCTGTAAAATCACAATCTTTAAATTTTATTTTGGAAAGGATCATGATATCACTTTAAAAAACAACCAACCAACCACAAATGAGGGCTAGTGCATAAGGGATCTTTCTGGTTTTATCTAAATGGATCCTGAAGTGCTACTTTAAAAAGCATTTTTCCCATTTTTCTTCTTTCTTTCCTTTTTCAGTTTAAGTATCTAATTTAAGGTTTAATATCTTTTCCATTGTTTGGGGAGGATATTTTTGGATGTGACTGAATCAATTAGTAGAAATATCTAAAGGTTTTGGGGTTTTTTAAACAGCTACTCAGCACAATATCTGAGCTGTTCAGGTCACCAGGCTGCATTATACAGAGTATGGCTTGAGCTTGGGGCTATTGAAATGAATAGATGCAGAAGAGAAATTTAGTGCTTCTGATAATTTATGAAAACTTGCCTCTAGACAGCTAAAATGTTCAAGTAAAATAGTCTGAAAAAACTCCTTTAAGGGGATTTTATGAAAATGCTGACTTCAGTGCAGAGGCTTGCATTGTGAACTGACAAATGTTATTCTGAAACTCGTAGCTCAGTGGTCAGTAGATAGTATGTGAAAAATTAACAAGGCCATATTCTGTTGGAACATGTTGCTCCCAGTGGATCTGGCAGTGCCAGTCTCTTGCAGCTACGTATCACCAGGTAGTTTTTAAATGAAAACAATGCTTCTGTTGGTTGATATATGGTAGGAGCAGACGGATGTCTAACAGTGTAGTCAGGGATACAAAACAAAGCATGTGAGGCTGTAGTAGGAAAAACACTTGGGTGCACTAAGGAGTGTCATAAAGACCACTACAACTTGAGTGCACTGATGTAAGGGGGGGAGTAAGTGATGCTGAAAGACAACAGACAGGGAGCAAAATCCTCATCTTCTCTAGTCATAAACCCCCACTGTTAGGTATTTACATCCTGTAGTTTGCATTGATTTCTGATCTGTTTCTGCAGCAGATGCAGGGTGTGTTCCTCCCTCAGATGTCATGTTTGTTTTTGCTGAAAAGGCTGGGTCTGTTGTTGCAGGAGATGCCAAGCCTCCTCAAGCTCTGGATGCTGGATTTGCACCCACAGTGGAAGCTAACCCTTTTCAGGCTATGGATACTGGGTTTGCTCCTGTACCAGAAGTCGAGCCTCCTAATGCTGTCAATGCATCTGCTCCAGTGGCAGACACTAGCTTCACCCCAGCAGATGCTGTGTCCCAGAACACTATGGATTTGGAGTTTGCCCCAGCAGAAGATGCAGGGTTTGCCCCAGCAGCAGATATGGAATCTCACAATGCTATGGATTTGGCATTTGCCCCAGCAGCAGATGTGGAATCTCACCATGCTGTGGATATGGCATTTGCCCCAGCAACAGATGTGGAATCTAACCATGCTGTGGATTTGCCATTTGCCCCAGCAAAAGATACTAAATCTCATCCTGCTATGGATTCAGAATTTGCCCCAGGAGCACATGCAGAGTTTGCCCCTGAAGCAGAAATCAACTATCTTCATGCTATGGATTCTGGGTTTGCTCCTATAGCAGACACCAAGCCTCTTACTGCCATGGATTCTGGGTTTGCTTCTGCAGAAGCTAAGTCTGCCACTGCAACTGACACCAAGACTGCTGCTTCTGAAGAGCTGATGACTTCTGAGTCTTCTTTTGAGCAAGACAAGTCACCCTTCAGCAAGCCTCCTGCAGGTGAGTTTCATTTGGCCTTGAAGTAGCATGGCAAGAGGTGTGAGAGGGCACTGTAACTTGGTGTAGCACTAGCAGCAACACTCCCGGCAGCACGTAGTGATGGCTACACAGATTCACAATTGTCATAAGACTGTCAAATAAAACTTGTATTTTTTTTAACAGTTAAGATTATCATAAAATCCTAGGATAGTTTGGGTTAGAAGGAACCTCAAAAGATCCCTAATTCCAACCCCCTGCCACAGGCAGGGACACCTTCCACGGTACCAGGTTGCTCAAAGCCTCATCCAACCTGGCCTTGAACACTGCCAGAGATGGGGCAGCTGCAGCTTCTCTGGGCAACCTGTACCAGTGATGCTATGATATGACTTGCACAAAACGTTGTAAGCAGAGCTCAGTTTGGCTGTCAGGATACAGAGAAAGTACTTACTGAGGATTTTTCCCCTCATAAAATATAAAATTAGTCTTGATGACTAAATTTTTTTTTTTTTTTTGACTTGGCACTTTTAGCAATGATGTCTGTTTTTCAAGACAGCCATAGTGACATTTTAGTTCATCCCTGTCAGTACTTGTTTTTGTATCACTGTCATCCTCGGCTGTACTGAAATCTCCACAGATCCTGCAGTGTTTTCCAACAAAGGTTCTTATCTCAACACCAGTTTCTGAATAGACTGATAGGCTTTTTGGGTAATTTTGTGACATTTACTTGGAATGACTATAGGCATTGAAGTGGCAAGGCAGGCATTTTCATTTTTTCCATGTGGTGGACAATAGATTTGCTGTACTACTTAGATTTCTCAAAGTCCACCATCGTTTCAGAGAGAAAATGACTGTCAACATACAGCAAATAGTACTGGGCAGAGGCAGTATGTGTGGACTGGTTGCGGGTTGTGTTGGAGTGAGATGTTTTCTTTCTTACTTTTTAATATTCTTTGGTTTAATGATAGGAATAACTGTCAAAAGTTGGATGTTTTAACAAAAAAAACCCTTACTAGAATGTAGTAAATGAGAGGCATAGGTGGGTGAATGAAAGAGTAAACACCAGACAATACAGGAAGGAAATGCTTTAGCTGAGCACTTAGGCTTTCAGGAGAGGAGATCTGGTAGAAAGCAATCTTGAACAGCACATTTACACTGTTTTCATAGAATCATAGAATAGTTAGGGTTGGAAACGACCTTAAGATCATCTAGTTCCACCCCCCCGCCATGGGCAGGGACATCTCACACTAAAGCATGCCACGCTTCATCCAACCTGGCCTTGAACACTGCCAAGGATGGAGTATTCACAGCCTCCCTGGGCAACCCATTCTATTGCCTCACCACCCTAACAGTAAAGAATTTCTTCCTTATATCCAATATAAACCTCCCCTGTTTAAGTTTTAACCTGTTATCCCTTGTCCTGTCACTACTGTCCCTGATGAAGAGTCCCTCCTCAGCATCCCTATAGGCCCCCT
>JAOSLQ010056546.1:0-13880 GCA_025629905.1 Lorius lory | reverse complement strand
GTGTTGGTTGGGCTTTTGGTGGGGGGAGGGTTTGGTGGGTTTTGGTTTTGTTTGGTTTTGTTTTCATGGAATAGAGTCATAGAATAGTTGGGGGTGGAAAGGGCCTTAAGGTCCTCTAGTTCCAACCCCCCTGCCATGTTTTGTTTGTTTTTCTGTTGTGTTTTTTGATATTTTTTTTTTGTTGTCATGGAAACTTTTTCATATATCTCTTACCTTCTGAAAAGTTGTAGGATACTCAAGAAGTTGCAGCTCAGCATTTCAGAACCTCCTTAAATCTGGAGAGACACTGAGCTCTTCAGGGTGAATAGAAGGCATTTACGTAATCAAGTAGAAATATAGTCTAACTATCCCTTATTTGTTTTATCAGTGGGTGGTATTGGCAAGATTCTGGAGAATTTTGCAGTGCTAACTGATTTGAAGGGGTTTTTTTTCAAACTGATAATACATAGTGGTATGATTAATGGTAATACTGAGGAGGAAGCTGCTCCTCTGAAAGTTTAATGCTTTAAAATTTGACAGTTCAAAAAGAAAAACAACAGAAAACTCCACATGCATATGCCATTTCCACAATAGGGTAACTGCTGTGAGACCCTGAAGAATAATTTTGTTTGTAGACTGGATCTCAAAATTGTTGGCTTTATATTTAAAGGGAAAAAGTGAAGTTAATTTAACTAATTTTTCATGTCTTTTCTGGATTCCTTTAGAAGCCTATGATTCACAGCTATGTGGCTATCACAGCTAATGATTTTTGATTGGTTTTATTGTTTTGTCTTCTGAGAGCATTCAGTGTTTTTGCAAGAAATATACAAATTTTAATTCTGGTTCTTGGTGGACCCATCTGTGAATTTTTGTTCTGATTCTGAATCTGAGGTTGTTTTTCTTAGTTTCTGTATAACTGTATAGTAAATTTGAGCAAAAAAACCTTGTGAGAAATGATCTCTTGTGGTTGCTCAGATTTATATGTGAGTCATTTCCATGGCATCGATTTTCCTTTGGAACAGGTAGTCCACAAATTTCATATTTGTTATGGTGATGATCTGCAGAAGAAAGAGAACAAATGGTACCAGCAGGCAAATAGTGCACAGGACTGTTATGTACAGCATACCTGCCCACTGTACTCAGTTCCTTGAGGATTATGAACACATTTTTGTTCCCACTGTATGGAACTGGATAGCTTTTAGATACAGCTTGGCTTGTGCAAGGAAATGCATGTTTTTCAGTGGCACAAAGGATCCTGCTACCAGAGAATAGCCTCAGATGGAGATGCTGTTGTTTGTATCACTGTCCTGCCTCAGGGCCTACATTTTACCTGGAGAACATAAAAACTGGGAACAACTGCAAGTGGGATGTAATGTATTAACATATTCTCTCACTCTCTTTCCTTTCTCCTGCTGTTTTCTTGATGATCTGTATTGAGCATTGACAGCAGGATGGTTGCAGTTGGTTTCCCCTGCTACCACTTGCCCATTAATGAACTTTCTATTATCAGCAATAATGAGATTTTTTTGCTGGATATGCTAGTAGGCTTCCATCCCAGTGCTTCCTGCTCTAAAAACAAGAGTTTCTTTTCTGCTCACTTTGGCTACATAGCAGATGAGAAGATACCAAAGAAGCTTGCTCATATGGTGGTGCATACGTATGTTTGTGTGGTGCCGTTCTTAAGATAATATCATTTGTTTCTCACTAGGACTTTACAGTCCAAGCGATTTTAAATTGTATTTACTTGAATATGTTCTGAAAACAGAACAAACCTAGTGACCAGGTCTATGTGTGAGTCTGCACAGAGTTTGTTTACAGAGTACACCTACAGAGGTATGACTGCAAGCTTGAAGCCCATGGTGGACACAAAGAAAGGTGTACTTATAAATGTACACGCAACAGGATCTCTGTGACCCTGTTTTATGTAGCTTGCCTATCACAAAGGCTAAGGCTACATGTCTGGCTAGACACATCTCTAAGTGTCTTGTCCCCAGTAATGTTGATATCAAGTGAGCAAGCTGGGCCTCACTGCTTGCCTCAGCTTTCATATCTGTAAGTTACCACTTTGGATATCTGCTTTCTTACTTCTCTTGTTATGTGTTAAACATTCATTATGCACTAGTCTCAAAATGTGTTGAATTAAAAAAGTGACACACTGATTAGATGAATACTTTAGTTGTATAACATTACTGTGTCATTTTGGGGCAGCTGTGTCTCCCTTCTGTATTTTGTATCTCTAGGATTGCAAGAAATTAATTCCTTTATAGGTGTATTTGACTTGCTATGTTTTAAAATTAATGAAATATGAATTATATGCCTCTTTAGTAAAATATTCAGTGGATCTCATTTTGTTGCTGTTGCAGCAATCACTCAAAAGAAGAGGGAGCAAAGACCTACCAAAATCAGAAAAGAAGTCACAGCAGACACCAACAGAGGTATGTTGTAATAACTGTAGCCTACATTCTCATGTGGAGGCTTTAGGGACACTATGGAAATTATGCACATGATTTGTAGATTTGCATTTTGCTTGCTTGTTTGCTTTACTCTTTGTATGCTGTGAAATTTAGAGCTCTTAGACCAAATGTGCAGTCAGACAACACTATGTCAAGGGCCAGCTAATCACAGAATCATAGAATAGTTAGGGTTGGAAAGGACCTTAAGATCGTCTAGTGCCAAACCCCTGCCATGGGCAGGGACACCTCACACTAAACCGTGTCACGCAAGACTCCATTCAACCTGGCTTTGAACACTGCCGGGGATGGAGCATTCACAACTTGCTTGGGCAACCTGTTCTAGTGCCTCACCACCCTCACAGTAAAGAACTTCTTCCTTATATCTAACCTAAACTTCCCCTTTTTAAGTCTGAACCCATTACCCCTTGTCCTATCACCACCGTACCAACTGAACAGTCCCTCCACAGCATCCTTATAGGCCCCCTTGAGATACTGGAAGGCTCCTGTGAGGTTTTCACGCAGCCTTCTCTTATCCAGGCTGAACAGCCCTAATTTTCTCAGCCTGTGATCATACAGGAGGTGCTTGAACCTCTTTATTATCCTTGTGGCCTCTTCTGGACTTGCTCCAACAGCTCCATGTCTTTCTTATGTTGAGAACACCAGCACTCTACACACTTGTGTTTCCCCTTGCTCCCATGTTGAAGGAGCTACTCACCTGAGCAAAATGGATCTACCCACTGGTGCTGCAAGAGAAGCCTCCAGATTTCATTAATTCAATTTTTTATGCAAACTTTGTAAATGAGAGCACTGGTGAAACAATATCATAGCCATTTTTGTGCTGAATTCAGGACTTTTAAACTCTGTGACGTCTAGTACAGTGTTGCAAGCCTAGAAAATATAGGGATCTTTTACAAGCTCATCCTATCCTTCCACCCAGCACCTGCCGCCTCCCGGCCTGTATTTTCTGGGCACTGTGTGAAATGTAATCTCAAGTAAAGTAGTCTTTTCCTGTCTTATTTGAGTATTTATTTTATTCTCTTGAATTTCTTGATTAGTGAAAAAATGATTGCAGGAAAATCTCTTAGTATCTCAAGCTAAGTACCTGTGATTGTTACTCTTGTAACTTAAGACCATCCACTGGAGGTCTCCTATTTTATATCAAGTTTCTTCAAATACTACTTTTTGTTTTTTCTAAGGAGGACAATGAAGATTTGAAATGCCAGTTACAGTTTGTCAAAGAAGAAGCAGCCTTGATGAGGAAGAAAATGGCTAAAATTGATAAAGAAAAAGACAGATTTGAACATGAGCTGCAAAAATATAGATCATTTTATGGGGATTTGGACAGTCCCTTGCCAAAAGGTGAAGCAGGTGGGCCACCTACCACAAGAGAAGCTGAACTCAAGCTTCGATTGAGACTTGTGGAGGAGGAAGCTAACATTCTTGGGAGGAAAATAGTTGAACTAGAAGTAGAAAATAGAGGACTGAAAGCAGAACTTGATGATTTAAGAGGAGATGATTTCTCAGGGACCTCTAACCCACTCCTGGGAGAGCAGAGTGAATCCCTGTCAGAATTAAGACAGCATTTGCAGCTAGTAGAAGATGAAACAGAATTGCTGAGGAGAAATTTAGCTGATTTGGAAGAACAAAACAAGCGCATAACAGCTGAGCTGAACAAATACAAGTACAAGTCTGGTGCCCATGAGAGCTCTAGGCACCATGATAATGCCAAGACAGAAGCATTACAGGAGGAGCTAAAAGCCGCACGAATGCAGATCAATGAGCTGAGTGGCAAAGTCATGCAACTCCAGTATGAGAACAGAGTCTTAATGTCCAACATGCAGCGCTATGACTTGGCCTCTCATCTTGGAATCCGTGGCAGTCCCAGAGACAGTGATGCAGAAAGTGATGCAGGAAAAAAAGAGAGTGATGATGATTCCCGTCCCCCTCACCGCAAAAGGGAAGGCCCTATCGGTGGGGAAAGTGACTCTGAAGAGGTACGCAACATTCGCTGCCTGACACCCACGAGGTCTTTTTATCCAACAGCATCTGGGTGGCAAAAAAACTTCACTGACAGGCAGCAGATGAAGGACATTCGCTCTGAAGCTGAGCGGCTGGGCAAGACAATAGATCGCTTAATTTCTGACACAAGCACCATCATAACGGAGGCGAGAATTTATGTAGCTAACGGGGACCTCTTTGGACTGATGGATGAGGAAGATGATGGCAGCAGAATACGCGAGCATGAGCTTCTTTACCGGATCAATGCACAGATGAAGGCCTTCAGGAAAGAGCTTCAGGCTTTCATCGACAGACTGGAAGTTCCGAAGTCTTCGGACGACCGAAGTGCAGATGAACCTTTGTCAGTGAGTCAGGTAGACTTTTACTTATTAAGGCCTACAGGTAAAAAGGCTGTGCCAAGTGAACTGAGTCTCAAATTTGATGTATGGCACATCAAAATTCCTTATTCTACACAATGGAAAAAATCACTACTTAAATTATTTAAATCCTCATTTGGCCAAATGGAGCCTTGTTCTATCAAAGAAGCTGTTTGTGGACAGTGAGTAGTCTAGTCTCCTGGAAAACATAAGAATTATTTTCTAGGAGGTGGAAGATATTACTCCTTTCTGGCTTTGCAAGTGCATTTGCCAGAGTTGTGCTCCGATAAAGGCAGTGCAGACAGCATTTTTGGCACATAAATGAACATGATTGTTTTCTTAGTGGTTAGGTTCCTGCTAAATGGATAGAAAGAAAATCTTATTAATTTCAAACAGGAGGAAACATTAAATTTCAAAAATTATAGAAAATAAGACAAACCACAGAGAAAAATAAACCATGAAAATTTACTGTACAGTCACAGAGCCATACAGTAGTGTGAATATTGGAATTACTGTAACTGATTGTATCTTTTGAAGGCCTGTGGGTCACTGCTTGCATGCAGCAGTGACTAACGTCTTTTTTTGTAGTTCATTTTTATGCAGAATTGCTCCAGAGAGTTTCTGGGGAGGAAATTCCTTGCTGACTCAACATCTATTGCCATGAAAAATTAAAATTACCTACTCTTATCTTAGCATGCAATCCTGTAGTTGACAAATCCTGTTATCGCTCATGGTATTATCTAATGTTTTAGTAAGTCTCTTGCTGTGTTAATTTACTTTGTGCTGTTTACGGTCAAAGTAGTTGACAGGTGAAGCTGAAAGCTATTATTTCTTATTCCTATGCTGACTAATTAGTCTTTTGTTTCCTTGTATCAGAAAGTCACAGACGCAGTGAGTTTAAAGCTAATCAATTGCTATACATGTATTGCATGAAATCAAACAGAAACAACATTTAGCATGCTTACTTTTTGATCTAGCTATAGCTCTGAGCTTGTAGCGCTCCCATTAACTTAAAGGCAGAGCACTGCATGGGCTTATACAAATTTAAAGCAAAGTAATTAGTATTATCTCTAAACAAATAATATCAATAGTTAGATTGGACATGTGAGGGTTTGGCCATGCAGAGCTTCTATTGAAGTCAATGGGAGATGGGCAGTTGGTCCCTCCACAAGCATAGTCTGATTCACTATTTATTTTGTTGAAACTTTGGACTTTCTATTCCATTAATTGACTGTTCTCTTTGTCTTTGTATTTACTTTCCCAGATGTTCCAGCCTATCATTTTACTTATTCTCATCCTTGTATTATTTTCATCCCTTTCATACACAACAATATTTAAACTTGTCTTCCTTTTTACACTGTTTTTTGTACTGTAAGCCATTCATCATTTACTGTTCATTGTAGTATTATTTTCAGTTTGTTTATGTTGTCCATCCTCCAAGATAAGAAGTGCAAGAGACATAGTTTCTGTAATAGCAACTGCTGTAAAAACACTGAAGACTACTTGTTTACCAGAACCAAACCAAAAATACCCTTGCGAGAACCATACCAAAAGGTCATCCAGTTGAACAGGAAACCCTCACATCATGGTGTTCCAGGTAAGCAAAGAGAAAATGGTATTTTTTCCTTTGTCTGAATTTATAATTGTTTAATAAAAAAATCCCGAGTGACTGGAACCAATTTATTATTCACAATTTGCACCAAATCAGAAGCAAATCAGAAATATGCAGAGTGGGTGTGAAGAATCTGTTCCTTTCTTCTTCCCACTCCCAGAAAAAGAATTTGTATTCTAGCCATCGATGAGTAGTAAACCCACATTTTATATGCATTCTGCAATTGTATGTCACAGCTTGAATATATTTTACATGCTTGTGATGATAATGTTTTTCAGTATTTTATCATGTGGATTAGACACCATGGAAGGCACAAAATCAGAATGGTTGGTATTACAGCACTATATCTGGAAATGTGGCAAGGAACTGGAGCCCTGAGAATGAGATGCGTGAGGAGGAGGAATCAGAGTAGGTGAGGAGCCTTCTAACAGATGTAGGCTGGTTGCATTCTCTCTTTGCTCCAGAAAAATGGCCACTCCACAGTCTGACTTGAACTGAAGAGAGTGAGAGGCTAGTCACCTTGTCTGATGTCAGGTATCTTTTCCTAGCAACTGAGTTTATTAGATAACATTTTCCATTCTGTAGCTGTCAGCGCTCTGGATCCTCTGTCCAGGTTTCAGAATGGGTTTTGAATGAACATGGTAACTCTTGGTTTGCTGAGTGACCCCTGTCTTAGCGTGCCATTGATAGTGAGTGACCACAGGTGAAGGATGCTTGTGTAAACAGATGTGCATCCATAGTCACTTGGTATTCCTGTCTTGCCTATGAGAGGCTGCAGTGAGAGTGTAAGCAATTCAGATCTTTCTACCACACTGCACATACATAGATAGTTTCTACAAACAGTAGATGTCTCACTTTGAAAAGCTCATCTGAAATGCCACTGGAGCTCAGTTTTCTTTCTGTTTTATTCAACCTATGAGTCCAAACCAGTGAGTCCCACAAATATGAATTCTCCAAAGGTGATCGTTTACAAGTAAGTGGATGAATGCCATTCTTTTTGTGCAGATGCCATGATAAAAATCTAGTCATTAACAATGGTAATAAATAAAGCCATTGTTTTTCTAACTGGCAATAAGGATTCCCTTTAACTTATCGTGCTAGCACTCTGTTCATTTAACTCATTCCCCAGTAAGAGCAGATCATCTCTGTGCCTGGGTTGTGTTTTGCTGCCTGAAATAAGAGACACACCTTTCTAAGGGAAAACCCCACAGAGGAAAGCAGAGATCGGGCAATAAAAATTATTTTATAAGAAAGAAAAAAATAGTAAACTCATAATATTCAGTATTAAACAAACCTTCTGGTTTTCTACTTGTTTGTGTAGCTTTCCCTCAGCATACTCTGCAGATGTAGTAACATTGACCAGTTAAATCACTTAGCCTTGATTTAATCCAAATACTTATTCCTTCCAGGTGATATTGTCATCATTATTAGCAAGATACATCAGTATATATGAGATTAATAGGTAGCTTTGCCTGATGTCCTGATTAAAGAGAAAGTCAGTCCCAAAATAATTTTGAGGAGTTTCTAAGCTGCTCTACCTTATGCTCAGTTGCCTTAAAGTCCCACATTTTAGAAACTATTATGGCAAGATATGATGAAGCATATAATCCTTTCACAGTGAATTTCTGTAACTGTAAAGATAGTTCTCTAATCACTTGGAAAAGGCTCTTCTGCTGCTTTTCTCTCTGCAGCTGCTGAAAGAAATTTTACAGCAGCTGCTTGAGAACGTATCTCTCCCCACACCCCCGGATTTGCAATTTGGACACTTAAAGTATAATCATTTGAGGCTTAAACTTGTCATATCAAGTCTTAGAATGAAATTGACTTTTTGAGTTTCTTTCTGTTTTAGTGTCTCCCTTGGGGGAAGAGAAGATCATTTGGGTTTTCTTAAATGTTACTAGCTCAATCCCATAAAAGAGAAATCATACTTCAGTCTGTTCTGAAGTTCTGGGCTGTCAGATTTTAATCTAAACTTGTTTATACCTTTCTCAGCCTTGTATTTAATGAAGATTAGTAGAATGGGTTTGATTTACACTGAGTGTATCAGTAGCAGTACTCCTGTAAAGTAGTAGGAAAGCTTAATACACTGAAGTAATACATTGAATACATCTTGGAAGTAATTGGGAAAGATTTGCTTCTTTCTAACAAACCTCAAAAGGTGAGTATGAACCTCTTGAGACAAAAAGGGGAGGTGATCACCTCTGCACAGGACTGACAATTATAACTCCATTGATTTCTCCGAGTGTTTTTTCTTGCATGTAGCTGGATCTTTCCTCATCCTGATTCTGTCAGGCAAACAAAGCAAATCAAAGCTGGGACCTTTTGGGACATTTAGGGAGCTTCTGTAAAGGCTACAATCTGAAATTAAAGCATACCAAAGCATACAAAATCATTTTAGAAGCTCCCCACCGTCTTTGAATCTGTGATGAGCAAGGGAAAGGTGAGGACCCCTGCAAACCTCAGTGCAGATAAATCTCAATGAGAAATGAGATGTGCTTTTCATGTCCTTCTGCATTCAGCTTGAAAGGAGTGATTTGAGCTGTTTATCTGTTTTGTACCAGATATTGCAAAGAAGTCCACAGCCCTCCATTTCTCACTGTTTTAGAAGCTGGTGAGAAAGCTAATAAAATCAGTATGGACATCTATCCATAGCCGGAAGATAATATCTATCCAAGGAATGCACTCTGTGTCTTGCTAAGTTGTGATAACTTGGTCTCACAAAGATACACAATAATTACACTTGCGAAGAAAGGCAGATAGTCCCCACTCAGTTACTGGCCTGGTGGGCAAAATCCACTTCACGGGTAAGGGAGTAAGTGCAGCTGAACATGTCCACATCCTCTAGCAGGAGTGTGTGGGAGTCAGGGAAGGCAGAGATGGACGGAATACTGCTGATTCACCAGATTCTGTCTGCTTCATAGCTTGTAATTCTGAAGGGTGATGAGAAAAGTGGAAGATTTTGCTTTTAAGTGGCAACAAGCTGGCTATGCCAGATTACCCATCAGTTCAAACCTTAGTTATATTAATATCAGATTCACAGTTCCCATTTTGGAATATTCTGCAAAATACTAACATTCAGGTAAATATTTTATTTGAACTCGAAGATTGCCTTTATTTTATATTTCTCTGAAAAAAAATAATTTTTTTCCTGTGTTCCCAGAGAATTCATTCCATGTTCTTTCAGAAAGAAGAGATCTTGAATCTGTACATCTAATTCTGACATTTTTATACTTGTGTATCAATAGTAACTCCAAGGAATTTTTTATGTCATTTAGAAAATAGATGCATTTTTCCCTTTAATGCAACCAGATAAGTTTGTTTCCTTTTTAGAGCTGGCGCTGAATGCCCTGACAAAATACCTCTACAAATATTTTCTTTGCTGTTACTGAAAAATTCCCATGATACTAGAATGTTCATCTTCTTCAAGATCAGAGATATTACTTTCAACCCAAAATATCCATGCCTGAAGCTCCAGTTAGAGATAGAATAAGTGTCTGCTGACACATGTCACCAGTGCTTCAGAATCAAAGCTAGAAGAGAGCAGGTGCTATAGTGCAGAAATATGCCTGGCAGTTGGAAAATAGAAAATTGCCAAAACCATGGCTGTCTACGTATGTGTTATAAAAAGAGATGAACTGCACATGAACTTTGGGAGTTGTTTACAAAAACAAGCAGAGCTTTAGGGTATTAGATGCCCTTCCCCTTAATCACCCTAGAATCTGATAGGTGAGTAGGAGACTTCTGAAGGCATCAGTGTCAGGGACGTAATTCCCATTGGCTTACATTTCTGTCTCTGATTTAATGCCAGGGGAAGTGATATTCAAACCCAACTTTTGCCATTACACATGCAGTTGCCTATGGGGAAAATTACAGTGGCTCTATTTAAAGCAAATATCTAAAGTATCTGCCACCGATTTCCAATGTAACCTTGGAGAAGTGACATAACACTTTTTTGGCTCTATTTCTCCACTAAGTTATATACTACTACAGAAGTGCACAATAGTAAGAGGAGACAGAATTTGTATTCCCTTCTGCCCATTTCACAATTTATATATACACTCCTGAGATGTATTTGCTAAGGTTATCAAAGTGTACATAATTCAGGAATCTCATGTTGTAGTTGGCTGGATTACAGTGGCAGCAATATTGTTCTTCCTTCTGGCTACCAAACTTATGTGGATATAGCAAAATGGGTGTGCCATAACCAAGCTGGTACAGCAGAGCTGTAAGTGCTGCAAAACCGTCTTGAGCAGAGATTATTGACCAGAATGCACATTACCCTGTGTATATATTCAGATTATAGTCCATACTGAAACTCATGCACCCTTGTCTTCAAGTCTTGAATGCTGAAGAGAAATTTAGCAGGGGGCTTGTTTAAAATCCCCTTGCACATTTTTGTTGAGATGCTGACTTTTAACACAAGCAAAGCTGATACTGGGTGTAGACAAAGTACACTTTGCCTGTGGAAGCAGTGTGTCAGATCTAGTAAACCTACCCTAGCGTTCCTGCTTATTTTGCCTGAGCCAGAGGCCAGAAAGCTACATTTGCTGCTTTGTCTGCTGCTGTTGGAGGGTTGACAGTCTCTGTTGGATAACTTTTGTTCTTCAAAAGCAAAAATCACTACTCCTACACTTAAGGGTGTCTGGAGCAATGAGTCTAGGGATTTAGCTTGCTTCGTATTTTCTTTATCCCAACTTTTCTCTGCCTTTCCCATGTTAGGATGAGTTTAACACGGCCCTTTGAACTGAGAGTGGGGTCCAGCTCTTATCTCCTAATAATGAGCCCCTCAGTCTCACACATTTCTAATTCCTCACACTGACAAAAATGTAGGATTTTGCCTGAGTGAAAACTCACGCCTGGGATTTAGTCTGTTGTTTTCTTTAATTTTACTGTATTTTACTTCAGAAAGTTCACATAAGACGAGAAGGGACATTGAGTTAGCAATACTAAAGACACAACAATAATAGCCTATTCTGAAAGATTAAAGAAAGAGTAAAGAAACACATATTAAGAGTCTGTCTTCATTTGCAGTGGTGCAGCTGTGCTGGCTTTGGAGAGGAGGCAGCAATGTGGCACCCAGCCTCCAGCTGCAGGCTCAGTTCTGCTCACAGGCACTCAGGGTTCTCTCCCAGCTATGTCTGCTGTCTTCTTGGGATGTTGGGACATAACCTCTCAAAAGAAAGTCACACTGTTGCTCTATTTTTAAATCCTCAGAGTTTAGAAGCTGTGGAATGTTCAGTCTTGTACTTGGGCATCTTTGTTCAGTTTATATATCACCTTTGAAATTTTCACAAGTAGCCCAAGTCCCATTATTTATGTTACATGGGAGCAGAATAAGCACCCCAGTAATGTATTCACTGAGACTTATAGCTAGACCATATAAGGCAAAAAAATGTGTTTTCCCTGAAACCTGCTTTGCTATTTACTATAAAATGTACCCAGAGCTAAAATCTTTATGCAATGCATGGATTTTATCACAGAAAAGCCTTACTGTTTTAAGGAGGAGAGTGCTGACTAGGCAAAGGATGTGTGAATCCTCATATCGTGTCCTTCTCACTGATTCTCTTGTCATCGGCTGCTCTGCCTACAAAAAATATATGTCACTCCTGCTTAGTGCATTCAAAGACGCCCATCTGGTAGCAGAATTTATCCAGGATTTTATGATGCATGAGTCAAGTACTTTGTGGCCCTTCTCCAGGTACATGTGGTGACAAAATGTTCCCTGAAATGTGAGTTTTCTCACTATAGTGGTCTCAGTCACTGTGCACAGCCACATCCAAGCACAAGTATCCAGCAGGGCAGTGGTATGTGTGAAGCTGCTGCCTGGGGGTCTCTCTGTGTGCCAAATGAAAGCAATTTAACATGTAGTGCAACATGAGAGTTACTGTGGTGGGCAGAGACACAAGGAGCAAGCTGATTGCCTCGTGCCTGCAGCTCAGCAGGGAGAACAGCTGAATTTTGCTGCACTGGCTTCAAGGTTTCCCATGGGCTTTACTTGCTGGATCATTTTTGTCACATATACTCCCTTCCTTCTTCCCATGCCGACACTTGCATTGGGCACTCCTAGTGCTTTAAATCCAGACTGATGTGTTTTTGGACCTTCCTTGCTAGCCTTGTGCTAGGGATGAGTTTCCCTGTGCAAGGGAGATTCTCATCCAATTTCAAGCACTTTGCTGACACAAAGTATCTTAACAGACTAGAGAATCTGATGCAGAAACCTTATAAAGTAGCAGAAATATTTGGGTATATCCCAAAGAAACCATTATCACCATTCCCAGAATGCAAGACAGTAGGATTATACAATGCTCAATAATTCTGCACTTCATACATGATAGCATAGTTAGAATACATAAAAAGATTTTAGGGGAGTGGCTTGCTTTTAGCTCTTTAAGTTAGCTGTTAACCAACAAAACTGCTGCTTTAAACAAAGTCCTTTTACAACGCAGTTTTTGAGGATCAAGTTGCAAAGCTCAAAATTATCATAATAAAAAATATAACCCTGAAAACAGGGTCTGGAAGGCAGGAAGGAATCTTCCTTTACAACATGGACGCTAATAAAAGAAACCTGAAATTGCCTATTGTCACAGCTTTAATAATAACACTGGCTGCTTTGGCAGGCTTTAAAGACTGGACTGCACTATAAAACCTAAAAATGTCCTGGACTTGGAGTTGTTTACACAAAATATGAGGAGATATTAAGTTACAGAGCTGGGGGTTGGAAGAGATGGCTTTAAAACCATCCTCCGTGTACTGACGTCATGTGGAAGCCAGCTGCTGGGATGATGCTGAACGGAACTGTTTTTCAGTTTGCAAAAGTTGGGGACTTATTCAAAGAGAGTTGCAAATGCTGCCACGGTTGGAAGGTTGTATCTTGCTCAACTTTCTCATTTCTTTTAAAGATCAAGATCTGCAGAACTGGATCCCAGCTAGCTATGCATTTCATTGCTTTCACTGCTGTTTAGAAATGGACTGAAAGACTTCTAAGGGATTTCATATTCCATGAAAGGTATGGTTACAGTTTATTTTAAATCAGTGGTTTGAGCAGACAGCTAAGATTAAAAAAGAAAGCAAATTACTCATGTGGAAAACAGTTATTTAAACATCTCTCTAATGTTATTTGTATGTAATGTGGTGCTCATGTATGTTATATATAGTCTTTATTCTTAGAGAAAGACTCTTCATTAGTACAGTAGTTTCTTCAGAGCAGGCACAGATATATCAGCAGAACAGGGATGACAGGTAGCATTGTGAGCACTCGAATCTATCTTTCTTTCTCTTTCATTATTTCTCTTTCTTTCCCACCCTCCCGTTTTTCTCTTTTTTATTTCTCTTTCTTCCCTCTATTTTTCTCTTTTTTATTTCTCTTTCTTCCCTCCGTTTTTCTTTTCTCTCTTTCTTTCTTTCTTTCTTTCTTTCTTTCTTTCTTTCTTTCTTTCTTTCTTTCTTTCTTTCTTTCTTTCT
>JAOSLQ010056545.1:0-11933 GCA_025629905.1 Lorius lory | reverse complement strand
CAGCATACACCAAGAATCAACCCCTTTCTAATCTGTTCTCAAAAGGTTAACCTATTCATGCACTGCTTCAGATGGCTTTGGTGTAGGAGAGTGAAGCAGATGATTGTTCTGGTTCAAGATTTAGCTCAGACAGCGGCCATATCACTGGCTGCTGTGTTTCTATGTTGCTGCCAGATACGCAGATCTCTCTGTAGGTGTTTGTAAACTACAGTTTGGCAGGGCAGGCTTAGCTGCAGCACATGAGCCACATGGATTCTGTGTGCTCAAGCCTGCCCTTCAAAGGAAGATGTGACATGTACCAGTATGCCATGGGTTCTTAAGTGGTAATTCAATCTTCATATTTCATTACTAACTTCACTTTCTGAAGAAATTACTATGCTCATGGAGTCACACATGAAACATTCCTCTGGTGCTCTTGGTTATTCACATGCTTGAAAGGCCCTGCAGAAGGTCAGGCAGTGCTGAGGTTAAGAGCTAGATGTAACAACACCTTCAGGTGCCATCCCATACTGTTCTGTCAAAGTGACCGTTATGGGAAAGACAAAGCAGGAAGATCCTTCAGGTGGTTCAATACCCATCCAGCTTGTAATGCAAGTGCAGCATTAGTAGTACAGTTCCACAGCTTTTTCAAGAGACAGGAATCTATTTAAGCCTTGCATTATCCTACTGACCAACCATTTACTACTTCGGGATTTCTTTAAAGCTAGGTGAATCAATTTAATAAAAGGAATTTTTGATGTCAGGACATAATCAGATCCAAATGATACACTGCCTTCACTGTCTATTTAACTCTGCAAGTTATTGTTGTTTTTGCAAGTCACACTAGATAATTTATAGACAGGAAAACAATGGAAGATACAGATATATGGCAGAGATTTTAGAGTGTGTGCTATTCTCTGGCAGAAAGCTAAGCAAAAGCAGAGAAATTACTTCAGGGAAGACAGAAGTTCCTTAAAAAAACCCAACCAAACAAACATAAAATCCAGTACCAAGAGAAATATACTTTGTCATCATCACATGGCAAGGTCCTTATGAGCACCCAGCTCCCTTGGTTTTGGAATCTCTTATACTTTTTGGAATCAATATTCTTATCCCATGGAGCTATGTGAACAAAGATGCCTCACAGGTTATTCAATTAAACTAAAGAATTGACTAAGTCTAGCTTTACTTCCAGTGTCATAGATTGATAGAATAACTGCTATATCAGCACCAAAGCTGACTCAAGTTCACCAGTGTACAGCAATATCTTTCAGAAGTTTAGGAAGAGTAACAGATACTCATAGATCCTTGGGGATGCCTGAATTATTCAATGTCACCTTCTGTGTAAGACTGATGCTGTATCACTTTACTGCTTCTGTACTGAATTCAATCATTAGTATTTGACTAGAGCACACAGAAGTGTCACATCTTGATTTGAAGGTTTCAAGAGATGAAGAATTTACCACCTCTTGGCAAGTTTTGTCACTGTCTTTATTTCTAATTTAAATTTACCTCACCTCAGCTTCCTGTTACAGGGTTTTTAATATGCTTTCTCCAGCCATAACACATAGTTGGTTTAGTACCAGCTAGACCCTGTACTACTTAAGTCTGAAACAAGTCTTCTTTTAAACAGGACAGCTGGATCTCTTTCAGCTTCCCATTGGAAGGCAATTATTTTTTGTATTTTCCTAATTTGTATGGCTCTTTTCCTATGCACACTCCAGGTTTTATGAGTTTCTCAGCTGTTAGAGAGTTTCTCATGTTATTCTGATATTAAACTAATGAATCTTATGAACACAACCCTGCTCCTGTCATCACTGTAGAACTGCCATATCCCACAGCAAGCTCATGTTCAGCTCTATTTCCATTAGGACACTGAAATCCATTTCCGAATCACTGCCTTCCAGTTGTAGGGTTCTTAATGCTCATAAACTGTACTTCACCTAGCAATTAATAAAAAGACCAGATATGAAACTGGTTACAGTTACCTTTACCTAATATTTCATGCCAAATCAATGCAAACTGGCCTAACAAAACCACCTGGCATATGACTAGGTTGATTAGAATCAAGTTACCCTTATCGGTTCAAGTGAGGCTGGTTTCACTTTTTCACACACAAAGTTAAAGATCTCCTTTTTGCCTCCCCTATCTCTACAAATAAAAATGAATAGATATTTGTTAAAAAACATCTTGCATGCTCCTGTAGCAATTTTTCTACCATCATGGCCCAAATGCCTTCCATCACAGGCTACCTCTCACATAGTCTGCTCTCCAGACTTGCAAGAGTCTTTTATAACACTTATTTTAACCCAGCTTTGGGCTCAAGAAATGACACAGATAAAAATACTGCACTGTCTCAGTAGCAGTCAACAACTTGATTCTAGTTTGGATGGTTCCAGCTCTAAGACGCAACATCTGTGCCAAATCCAGCTATAGCACTAGCTAATTTGGGCCACTAGAGCTTGTCACTGAGGCTGATAAATGGCTGTAAAGGGCAATAAATTTAGCAGGGTATCATGTAACACAATGAATATTTTCATATAATATTTTCTGACATAAAAAATAACGCCAAAAAATCCAAATCTCACTTTATATTGGGACAATATGATATATTCCCTTTTCTCCTCTATTAGTTGAATCCCATATCAAGCTTTCCCAGTATTTGATCTTTACTATCAAACAAGCTGGGCCAGGATTATCCAGGCCATCTTGCTTTGCCTTTCTTTGAGATAATTCTCCTCGAGACTCAAAAGTTTCTTTATTGCTCAAATACTTATTACAAGTTAGCAAGAGAAGGCTATGCATCTCACACAGCTTTCTTATCTTGTTAGGCATGCTGGGGTTTAGTGTTTCAATGCCTTATGGTTGCTGCTAATCATCTTTCTTAGTTACTTGGGAGGGTTGGATGGCACTTCTGCCTTCTCATGATGCCCGATTATGTCATACTGCTTCTTTCTAACCAAAAGCAAACTGTTGAGTATTTCTGCCTTTCCCGAATCATCAAGGCTTTCACCATCTTCTGCTAGCAAATAAGCTATACTGTTGTTAGGAATTGTTTTATTGCTGATATCCTTTAAAACACCTTAGGCTGCAAGGTAGAAGTTTTCTTTGCTCCCTCCTAAGTATTTCCTTTCTTTATGTTTCCAGTCCCTAATTTACATAACTGCTATCTCGTGCCATTTTATTCTCCTCTTCCCCATTCCGTTATATTGTTTAATGGCTACATTTACTTCCTCACTTAATAAAGAGGTGCAGCTAGCTGAAGATATCCTTATTCACACTTATGAAAGAGCAGATTTTAGTAATCTACTAAACTTTCCCAGAATAATTTACAGTTTTCATTCACATTTTCCTGTCTAAATCTCACTACTTCCAAGTTTATCTTCCCAACCACTTTCATTCATAATTTTCCTGGTTGCTTTGCAAAATAAACCATTTGAGAGCACCAAATACATGACTAGACAAAAACACAGTAAACAGAATAGAAAATAAATCATGTGTCTTTGCTTGGGCTGGTCAGAACCAGGATGGAAAGCTCCTGGGTTAACATCCTAACAAGAAAAACTGAGATTATTTACAATGTCATTTCAGAATATGCTGGATTAAGGTTCAGTTCCTCTTCCAATTTATTCTAATTACTTAGTCATTAGCAGGAGTTACTAGGCTTGCCCTGGCAGTCTCTATTCTAGCAATTAACCAGCTCTACTCAGCTTGAAAAGTATTGGAAATCTGCTATAGGTGCTATTACCAAAGAAATAAGAGGGTACAGGGAAAATGAGATTAAAAAAACTAGAAGTTCAAAGCAGCTCTAAAATACTGTGTACTTACTCCTATTAAACCTTTAAGATGCTTGTGCTTTATTAACAGTGTTGATGATTAAATGTGCTGTTAATAAGCTGTGTTGGAAGGGGGAGCCCTGGAGGAGAACACTAATGCATAGCATTAGCTTGCAAGAGTTTTTGGACTAGCTTGGTGAAGGATGCAAAATGTGTATTGTACCCAAAACACTAAGAACAGATGAATGAAGTTGCCTAGTTGACACTTTTCCTTCCTGTTAAATGCTGCTGTCTGAGAATTATAGAGAAGCAAAGAGCAAGTGTTCCTGATGATACAAATAATAATAATTTGAAGTTTACTCAAATTGAAAAGGCTAATGCTTATGAGATTAGACTCTTTATTACAATTGAGATCTTATTTAGCAAAGACATGGTATGAATATAAAGCTAATTCTTGATAGACTTTTTGTTGTTTGAGGGTGAGTATGATAGCGCACAACAGGAGGAACATCTAACCATGCATAAACACAACTCTTAAATAGCTTTTTTCTTTTCCTTACTTTTTTTCTCTTAAATCAATATCTACTGCAATAGCTAGAAAGAAGGGGCTGGGAGGGGGAGAGAGAAGGGAAAGAAAAAGATTTGGGATATGGTTTAGTGGGTGGTGTCCCTGCCCATGGCAGAGGGGCTGGAACTAGATGATCTTAAGGTCCTTTCCAACCCTAACTATTCTGTGATTCTATAAAGAGTTTTCTTAATAAATATAATACAAACTTTGCTACAACACTGTAGCTACTCACTTAATTTTAGCACTGCTCTTTATGAAGAAAATAAAATAGTTAGAAAATAGGTAAAAATGGCTGGTAGCAGGGAAAAACTAAAAATATATCAGAGGGAAATCAAGAGGTTTGGGTATGCAAAATGCAGGTGTCTGTTAGAAGGAAAATGTCAATTGTTAACATTAAGAAAAGACTTATTCATCCCAGGCACGTCTGCAGTTATACTGTTGCTTAAGGCAATATAACTGATGCAAGGGCTGAGTTTTGTGTTTTATGTTTTACAGCAGAAATAATTCCAGTACAGGAATTAAAGGAGTGGATTTTTTCCACCAAACCAGCCTGCTCTTATTAACTCGTTTTTAAGTTTGAAATCTTGGATGAGAAAAGGTTCAGATATTTCAGACTTTGCTGGCTTCCTTAGCTTCAAAAACTAACATAAACGATTAGTCTCAACTTTCCAGACTAAATTAAAACCCATGGTGTCCTATATCCAGTGGAGTTCAATTCAGTTATCTTGAAAACGTGATGATGAAATAATACTGCAGCTATTTCTCAGTTATGGTGAAACCAAGAATGATTTATTAAAAAAGAATGTTTAACTGGGGCAGGGAATAGAAATAGCTACTGAGTATCTTAGAGCAGAAAAAGATCCGGAACATGAATGATTTGGTGCAGCAGATTTGGTTTTCTGTGCTGTTGGCAATTCTTTTTTTAAAATCAGGTCTTTTTTGGTTTTTTAAAGAAACATTAATAAGTGGCACATGTGGAAATTGTACACTGCAGCTTATAAACAATGTGCTTTTTAAGAGTGGTATTTGACATCCTATGTACATTGTTTTCTTAACATACAGCAGATTTGTCAAATTGGAGTGGCTGTATTTGATCTCATATTTACATTTCCCTATAGTTGAACACAAAATGAGAGCCATCATGTTGTCATCATTCTCTAATTCACTTGCTTGGGGTTTTTAATTATTTTTTTTATGCTGTTCCTTTACATTTTCTTTCAAATCGTGTGGAAAATTGAGCATAAATGATTGATTTTTATTTTTTTTCTTTTTCTGGGAAAGTCTCTCTTCTACTTCAGGACCATAGTTCATATATACCAAGAAAAGGTACTATAGATGACTATACAACTTGTTCTCTACCCAGACTAATATAGATTTATCCTTACTGAAACTTTGTATTCATCTTTAAAGTGCACGTTTGAAACCTCTAAGAAAAAGAAAATCTCTATGATTGTGGTCAAACATCGCAATAGGTTGCTCAGAGAGGTTTTGAACACTCCATCCATTTAACACTTTAGTGCTACGACCCTGAACAACTTCAAGTATCTTTACAAAGTAGCCGAGCTTTGAGCAGAGGGTTGGACAAACCTCCAAAGGTACTTTCCAACTTAAGTTATTCTCGGTTACATATGAAAATAAGCAAATGCATGTTAAAGTATTCTCTTTTCCCCTCTTAAGAATCAAAACCAAACCAGATATTTTTAATGGTCTCCTGCTTAACATATCCCAGTACAAATGTTTCTGCCAGGACCACTTGCTTCTCCAACAGCACCAGTGAAAGATGATTGTCTATAGTTCCAGGAGCAACAGCACATCAGATCTTGATTTGAGTCCTATTGGCAAATGTGTAGCAGTGTACTCTTGTGCTAGGATCCAGCAGCGTGGATCCACTTGTGATGATGTCTGGAGTGACTGTGAAGCTTGGCAAGGTCAGGACTAACAGAAGTGCAATAAGAGTTCATGTGGAAGGCAGGGCTGCTGCTGGAAGTGTGAAATATGCATGGTGTTTCTTTGAGTGGAGGATTGCTCTTCCATAAGACTGGCCACAGAGGCATCTCCCCCTTGACAGAAATGCTGTTCTTCAGTACGTGAAATAATTATGAGATGAATATGAATTGAAAGTGCACTTCCTCTTGACCTACTTCCCAGGCAGGGAAGCACAGCTTGATGCCCTCCTGTTTGGGAAAGGTAAAATTATCTCTCCACATTCCCTAGGCTCTGCATAAGCCTCTATTGTTTGGTACCAACCACATGGCTAATTATCATACCTACTATGCAGTCTCTTTTAATTATTTCCTTCCATCTCTTGTCAACACCCAGGCTGACTAACCAAACTGGTTTCTTTGGAGAAGTGTGCCTGTTTACCCCATCAATAAGTACACCTCTTTTTTTGTTTGTACTGTGAAGGTAAACATTCAGAATGATAGTGTAAACTGCCTTTGGGAAAGTTACTGATCATTCCAAGGTGCCCCGAGACTCTGTGCATCTGAATCCTGCCTTGCTAAGTGAGTAGATCCTTCTTTATTCACAGGGTTGCAGGAGGCATTTTTTGTTACCTCACTAGCAAACCAATTACATGTTCCATTAATGCTGGTGGAGTCTGGCTGGGACCCCAAGCCCTTATGTACAAGTCCCACAGCACTTCAAGGCCTAGAACAGGACAGTAATGCCGCTTCTGTGATAACCTACTTGCATGAAGAACCTAAGCTCCAGAATTAGTGCTTTTGCTACGTGAACTTTTCCTGTGGCTCTCATTCTGGTGTCTGCAAGAGAGTACAGAGGATGCCCCAGCACAGCTCCTGCTGGCATTTCAAAGCCACCAACTGTGCTGGCACTCTGAGAACTGCTGAGAGGCTTTGTTTGGTTTGGTCTTGGAAGTCCTTGGATTGACAGTTGATGATTATTGCAGGTCATTTCCTCCTCCTATGGAGTCACTCCATGGTTCTTCTATCAAAAGTAACTGAAAAGGGAGAAGCTGCTGGGATTTTCTGCCCTGGGTAAGCTTCTCCACAAAGAAAAAAGAAAAGAAAGGAAAAGTAACAAAAAAAAAAAATAAAAAAGAAATCTAGAGTCAGCTCCTGATTTTCTAGGTGACTGTCATAACTGATATTTTGCTGTAGCAGGGTATTACTGCATCCAGGCTGTGACAGCAAGCACCAAAAGTATAAAGGAGAAGAGAAAGCTCAGCAATACAGCAGACAGCAGGCTGTGGAGATTCCTAAATTAGCAGTGAGCTAAGTCAGTAAGTCTGTGCAGCCCCACATAGCGTCATGCCGCTGTACCAAGTTGGACTGGAAGCAGTAGAGAGCAGGGTGTTGCTAAATGATTGCCTCAGTTAATCCATAACCTGAATAAACCACCCAGAGATAAGCGAAAGGTGGTGTGTAAATTGCCAGAACAAAAATCTCAGTTCCAACTTCACAGGCCGAACTTTGTAGGTCACAGTGTAGAAAATTCATGCTAGGGAAGAATCTAATCGTGGCTTCTGTTCTTTCCCCATATATACAACATGAAAGATAATGCCTTTTGCTGCAAACTTCACCCAGGAAGAATTGTGAATCAGTGCACATGAATCACCTGCCAAACCCTCAAGTGCGTCAGTGATAAGAGGATACAAATTCAAAAGTGCAGGTGCCATATCAGCAGCTGGAGTGAAGCTGGCAGCACAGCTCAAGACAACGACCATTCCTGAATTCCTTCCTGGCCACAGTTTGAATTGTTCATCTCACACTCTACATTAAGATATGATGCATCTGAGTGATGCTACCCCTGTGACAGATCAGGATGCCCACCAGAGTTCTCTTGCTTGTCAGTGGTGATAATTTCATTCAGTTTGAGCATCCATAGTTGCAGCTGTAATCTTAGACATCACTAACTAAACTTTCCATAACTACTAGGTGTGTCCAGTAACCAAGTTACAATTCTAGATTTATCTAATCTTATGTGGGTTTGGAGTTTTGTTTGTGTGTTGGGGGTTTTCTTCTCTCATTTTTCTCCAGTGCACTGATGTAACACTCTTCCCCCCAGATGGCAGTTCTGTTGTTAGCAAGGATACTTCACAAGGAAACTCCTTGATGAGATTAATTCACAGGAAACTGTTTCAAAGGCATTGTTCTGGTCGTCAAAGCAAGCACAGCTTCTGCTGAAATGGGCTCTGATGTTCTTAATTTATTTCTGCAGCCTAATTAAATGTATCTTTCTTAATTAATCACACCAGAGAAGATTGCCTTGCATGCATTTAAATCCAGTCTGGCTTGAAGAAATACTGAGTATGCCAAATCCACCAAAGCCAATAGAAGTTATTAATCAGTGCCCCTGGACAGATAGCCACAGCCCAGCACTGCCCACTAAATGTCTGCTCCTATTTCCCCAAGGAGGTCAGTGGAAGCTTTTTCCACACAGCTTTTAATACAAACACAGGGGTCCATTGAGTCAGGTACACATCAAACAGGTCCTTGGCTGAAGCTAGCTGCAGCCAAAAGGCCATTCCCCAGCCATTTGCTTAAATGTTGCTTTGGGTTCCCCAATGCAAAGCACTTCCTGTGACACTTTAGATAGATCAGCATAATGAAGCTCCGTTTATTTCCATCTACCTCCTTTCAAGTGACTAGAAAGGCCTCAGAGTGTATAATTTTCAGATAGCAGTATTTTGCTGCACTGTAGCCTGGAAGAGCTGCCTAAGCAAAGTATTGTGGCTGAGAAGCTCCCACTGGTTATACTAGAAGTTCCAGCCCTGTTGGGCTCATTAAGAGGAACAGCACTTAGCTTAATGGTTAGGAAGACCACTAGTAATTTGGAAGTGGAAGATCTATTGGTCAGTTATTGCTTGCATGAGTCTGAGACAGAACGCTGGACTGGATGGGTAACAACAACAAGGTCTGATGTGCCCAACTGCTGTTATCAGAGACGAACCTGTGCAGGGCACCTTGGCTCCACCAGCTGGGCAGGAACCAGCAATCTGATCTTCCTCTCTATACACACCTGCTGTTTGCAGAGCATGCTTTCAGCCACACGAACATTTTTAACAGCCTATGAATGGCTGTTACTAACTCATTTCTAGTTAATAATCCAGAAAGCCCTCAACATTTTGTGATGCACCAAACCCCATTCTTTAGGGCATTTGAACAGTCTGGTTTTGAGATGCTGTTCCCTAACCTGTCATCTATGTCTTAGGGTAGAAAGCGAAGGTATATGTTCCTTCCCCTGCCACATTTGAGGCAAGCAGGCCTTCTCCATTTAAGGCTATACAGAAACACTCTCTTCAGAGCACAATTGCCCTAATCATTGTTTTAAAAACTGAAACAGAAGAATGAAGTCTATGCTTGCTTGCATTCTGCACACTATCAGCGAGATTGCACAGGATTTAGGCCAAGGCCAGTTTTATTTCTAAAACACTATCTGACATTTGGTATTGCTTTTACATAAAACTGAACAGCCACAGCAACAGTTGCGTGAGAAACAGAGCCCAAGACATAACACTGCCCAAACCCTACTGCAGTGTCTTTCCTGGGGTGCAAGGAAGAGGAATTTAAGACTCTAGGAGACTACTATTCACATCTAGGGTATGCAGTGTTAAAGCAGGTGAGACTGTTTTACCTGAAAAGAAACGTTATTGGAAGAGTGTGTCAGATGGTTGGTATTCAATATACAAAAGAATACAACGTATGGCTACCATTAAACAAAAGCAACCATTAAAAAAATATATGGCAAATTTAGTAAGAGGCACTTTTACATGCATGACCAACTTCTGAAGTAGCTCTTTCTACAGAGCTTCTCCTCCTGAGCTTTTCTGTAAACATTGCTTGCTATTATCTTCCAGTCACAACTTAGTCCAGGGTCTTGTGTATTGTTTTCATACAATATAAAAGCACTAAGTTAACTCTAAAACAGGTGATTAATAGAGGGAAAAGGAGGGAGAGTGCACTCTACAGTTACTGTGTATTTCTTTTATTGTGTGGATTCCTGTGGCACTTTATCTTAGTAAGTTATATCAGGCATCTTTGAAGACCAAACAATTACGCTTTCTGAACTGTTTGCCCTTAGACTTTGATGCCAGCTCTGCAGCTGGTCAGAGAGGTTTCCAAATCATACAACGTGCTTTTGCAATACCTCCTAACCTAGGGCTCTACCTAGAAAGCATATAACCCCTTTTAGTCATCGTTATATCTAAATTCATAATCCACTGGAAATAATTGATAGTATATTAGCAGAGGCATAGCATAACTTGATTGCACTGCAAAACTTCTTGCCACCATCTTAACAACGGAGCAACCTTTTGCATTTACAACTGAGCACCACCTGCTGGTTATCTCATCTAATTTGGCCTATTTCTCCTGCCACCCTCCTGAGTAAATCCTGGGAGAACATCCCAGGTTTTAGAAAGACATACTGGTGTAGAAGTTACAGCTGGGTGCTGTAACATTGGACCTGAGGTGCCAAAGCAGAGCTTTTGAACTCAGAAAGACAAAGGTAGGGGTAGCTGAGGTGGCTGGAACATTCACCAGAGTGAGACAGAGCTGCAGCAGCTCTTCCCACTGCATCCACTCCCCGCTCAGCCTCAGACACCAACACAAAGCAACTTGCATATACAAAGCAAAAGCAGCAGAGACCCTTTCCTTTCCTTTTCTGTTGTATTCCTGCATGCCTCATCTTCCACATTTTAACTTATTTCTCCTAAATGATGAGTTTGCCTTCCTCTCTCCAGCACCCCACAGTTGAAATGCAAGTTGCTGATTGTCGCACATAATTCCTCTGTTGTGCCAGTGACCTGTTGATCTCAGTTTAGCGTTAACTACGTAATTCAGTTTGCCAAGAGGAACATGCCTGTTACCCTACTATTATGATCCTGGCACTTCAATTCTGCCCCTTTGATCTTACAAAGTATCTTAATGGAGATGCTTTCAGAGCCACCCTACTGGAGTATAATTTAGTTTAACATTGTGAACATAAGCTGAGATGGGAAAAGATAAGTGTTTTAATTGTTTAACTTTCATTGAACCCAGTGGAAGTTGGGCAGGGAAGTCACAGTACCATTTTTTAGAAATGGCAGATATACCTACCAGCTGTTTCAATTCTCATCTCTGCCCAACAGCAATCCATCATTTATGTTTAACATACCCATATACCATTTTTATAGCCCATTATATTACTGCCCTGAATTCAGTATGATTAGCTGCTGCAGCACCATCAAGCTGCACTGAAGAATGGAAAGAAAAAGGAAAAACAACCTCATCCTATGAATACTTTTGTCAACATATCAAGCTATAAACCCAAACAACAGGATGACCCCACCCTTGAAATTCCTCCAGGAAGGCAAGGGAAAGCCAAACTCAATATTTCTAATTACCAAGGAAAACCTTCCACTCTATAACCACCTTAAATCTCCTTCCAGAGCTTTACTGTACATCCTGAGGCAGGGCTTTGGCCCAGCTTTCAATTAAATTATTAATAGGAACAATAGAGTCAGAGTTTCCCAACTTGGATTTCTCCAGTTGCTAAACCCACGTAAAGCAACACGATACTAGATACGCTGATTTCAGATTTTCCTCCTGTACCCGGGGTTTTGTAAGGATGTTGTGTTGGATCTTTCCTTTGTTCCAAATGTGGGAAGG
>JAOSLQ010056543.1:0-19326 GCA_025629905.1 Lorius lory | reverse complement strand
GGGGTGTCAGCCGCGACCGTCGCCGCGGTTGTCCCATCGATCGTTCAGACGATCCATGAAGGTGGAGTTCGGACGCGCTCCGGTGGAACGGGGCTTCGCGGGACGGGCCGCGCCGGGGCCGGGAGCAAGAGGGAGAGAGGATCCGCGGGAGCGGGCAGGGAGGAGATCCCCGCCCGCAGCGCCGGCCGGCAGCACAGGCGCCCCTCGGCTCGGCGGCCACTCTATGGATCGGGACCTCCGGCTGTTGGGAGCCGCCAGACGTGCTCGGCATCCCTGTTCAGCCCAGATCCGCGGCCAGCAGGCCCCGCGCTGCCCTCGCCGCGGCCTCACGCATGACTGAAATTTGTAGGAGCAAGCGTTTGTGGCGTTGCGACAGTAGGCAGATGGGGAAAAAAGTAGAGGCGAATGTGCATTAGGCCGTATGGGGTCATATCTGCTGCCTTCTCTGCAGCTGTAAGGGATAAATGAAAAGAAAGGGGGAGAAAAGGTGTGCTGTATCTGCCCATCAAGGTTGCCACATCCAGCCCTACCAGCCTGTCACACTCCAACATTACTTGTACCATGCTCTCTCCCTAACCTGCTAAATCGTTGCTGTGATAAAACACTGCATCCATCATTACAAGTTATTGTCGTGTCCACCTTGGGTTTTAGCTTCAAATTATTTCCTCTTTTTTATTTAAGAACGTGTTTTAAACCTAAGAGTGATCTATATAAAAATGAACAAATTGCTATAATGACTGCTGAAAGTATTTGATAGTATCAATATACACCATGAGCTCATGAGCTGTCAGGAGTAAATTCATGCTGCATTCAATGCCATGATCACCTGTCACTCAGAGAAGTGGTATTACTAATCAATGATCCATTGTTAAATTAAAAGGAAGCTACTACTGGTAACTTTCTCTCATTTCCATCACAAATTAAGGATAGCTTTAAACTTTGAGAAGCTCACAGGAAAGTGATATAAAAATAACAACGCAATGTTTGTGTAGGAAATCACCTAATACAATGCTCTGGACCGCACTGCATTGTTCTTGACCGGATAACTTCTGCAAAAAAGCTTCTCATCTATGTGTAACTCGTGTTGATGCCTTTTTCTCCCATGCTGATGAGTTTAGTGGTACTGGCGTCACATAAATGGTTTGGATCCAGCACTGTAGCTGTGGCTAATTAAATATTAAAGCTGCAAATACAAGTTTGCAATAGGTTCAAATGCAAGCAAAGAAACAGCTTGATGACTCAAGGCATACTTACGAGCTGCATTTCTGCTCTCCCTCCACCTTCCCCCCCAACCAATTCCTCTTTGTCCCATGAGTGGGAGGGATAAAAGGGCCAGTTGACAGACCTGAGGTCCAGACTCAGCTTTCAGGGTGCTTCTGTTCAGCAACTCTTGTTTTTCAGTCTATCCATATGGGGAGCTGAGTGAAGGCCAAAGGCAGTCAGACGGCTTCTGGTAGTTACTTGAGTCAGACACAGAAATTTGGGTTTGGTTCTGCTGAAAAGCAAGATAGGAACAACCAGCAGAGAATCCCAAACTAGCCCCCTGGCTACTGAATTCTCACCATGGTGGTTTATATCAACCGCTTTCTACCTTCCCCCTCACTAGAGGCATGGATCAGGGTGCATGTGTACAACCAGGGAGCTGCTTTTTGAACAGCTCTTTCCCAACACTGGACACTTATAATGTGTCTGGACAGGGTGCTGGGACATCCAGTCTAGGTCATGTTTTGCTCAGAAAGGTTGGACCACGTGATCCTTGGAGTCCCTTCCAACCTGGTATTATATGATTCTATGATTTCCCAACCACTCCTGCTGCGTCTTAGTCTACCAAACAGCTGGAGCAGCAAGTCACAGCTCCACTTGCTCAGCTCCAGCTTTGCTAAAAGCTAATGGGTGGTTCTTGCAAGATCACCCAAATCGCTGTCTGCTACTGGAGAGTGGCCTGACAGTGTAAGAAACAGCACTTTTTTTTGTTCATGTCCATCTGTCTTTTAAAATCCGCTATTGCAATAGCTGTTAAATGTCAATGCCAATCAAGGCAGCACCATGGAAAATTAAGTTTTCATTTGTAATCTCTCAGGATTTGAAATAAAGTGATGCTGCAATTGGTCCTGAAAAAATAATATTTTTCATGAAAAGCCTGCTTCAAGGCACTAAAAGCTGAAGGCTGTGTATGAGTTGGGATGTTATTTATTAAGAACCCCACAAAATATTCTTTTTTCAATAATTCTGGTAGTTATTTTGGAAATTATTTGTGTATGAATTATTAAATGAGGTTGATGAAAAGCCTGAGCGGTGTCAAGCTCTTATCCCTTAAATTTCTGGCAACTGTACAGAAAGCAAGTGGGCATATACAATATTCAGTAAGTGGGATTTTTCCAGTTTCCCTCCCCAAGACTGCCAGGCTCAGCTTTCTGCAAGCATGGCTGGACAGAACAGTTTGGGGGACAAAAGTGAGAGTAGAGAGCAGTGATCACAAAGAGTGTGGAAATCTCCTCCAATCTTATAATGTTCTGTAACATCTATTCGAGACACTGGAACAGGTTGCCCAGAGAATCTGTTGCTGCTCTAATCCTGGCAGTGTTCAAGGCCAGGTTGGATGGGGCTTTGAGCAACCTGGTCTATTGGAAGGTGTCCCTGCCCATGGCAGAGAGGTCGTTCTCCTTATGTAGCCATATCTGTACAAGAAGAAAAAAACACCAAAAAAACTAGTTTGAAGAGTGTGGATAAGAAAACATGATGGGAGGCTTTGGAAAAAGTGGGCGCATCATATCAATCATATATCATATCATATCAATCATATCATATCATATCATATCATATCAATCATATGTGTCCTAGTTTGTCACCACTGATGCAGTGACTCTTATTCTACACAGCAGAACGATTAGATCCTGTGTCTGTGTATGGAAACTCCCTTGCTCTCAGTTGCTTTTCTTGGTAGTTGCTTTTCTGTCCTGTGGAGTGTAAAATTCACAGTTTTCAGTGATCGGTCAATGTAAATAAATGTAAGCCGTAGCTGAACACTTATATTTATTTTGCCCAGTTGTATCCAACACTGCTGAACTTAAGCCAAAAGCTTCTATGAAGACTGGTTTTGTATGTGTCAGGGTGAAGGCTGCTTTGAGAGTCAGAGTAGAGATAACGTGATAAATGTGACTAGGTGATCTTAAGGTCCTTTCCAACCCTAACTGTTCTATGATTCTATGATTCTGTTAAAAACTGGTTGCAAAAATAGTCTGTATCTCTTTTAGCCAAGCCAGTTTAGTGGTGATAGAGATATTTATAATAGCTTTCAGCATAGTCTCTGGTTTCTAATATGAGAAAGGAGGAAAGAAAGTCCTCCCATGAGGTCTCCTGAGTTACTGTTTTGATGATTTACCAGTTAGTGCTCAAATGGTCTCCAGTGAGGGAGTGAGGGATTTTGCTGTTTAACGTTAGCAATGGGAATACAATTCCTTGTGAGCAGATGGAAAGCATGGGGAATAGCAAAGGGGCTGGGCTAAGACATTTTTAGATACTTCTTTTTTCTGTTCTCTCATCAGCAGAAGTCTGAAAATGTCCTCAGTGTGTTTTCATAATTCATTCTTGTCTGTTTTCATTGGTTTTTTCAGTTTTTGCTTCTCACTGCAGTTTATGGGATGTATCAACAGAGCTTTTATTAATATGTCAGCATATGTTAGAGGGTAAAACTCACAATGACTCAGTCGAACTTGGATTTGAATGCTGAAGTAAGTAATGATCTAGTGAAAAAGGTCCCAGGGTAGGATGTGGAGGCTAACTGCACACGTGATATGTACTTCAATGTTTACAGCAGTACAGGGACTGTTATAATCAATGCTTTCTGTGATGTTAGAGGTTGTTAAAGATTATAAAGAACTGTAATGGGGCTTGAGAAAGTGTTTAAGACAGGTTCCTACTAAGTGGGCCAGCTGCACATTGTGAAAGGTTGGGAAAGGGATTTAGGCTACAGAGAGCTGCTCAGCACCGGATGGCAACTCAGGAGTCTGTGCTCTGGGCCTGCCAGAGCTGGGGAGAGAGGAAAATCATCTGCTTTGACCTTGGAGCACAGTGGTTCATCAGCCAGCTGCTACTGTTGAGTTGACTGGTTGTAGCTTGGTAAAATGTGGTAACCCAAGTGTTTACGACTTAAACAGGGGAAGTTCGGGTGAGATATTAGGAAGTTCTTTACTGTGGGGGTGGTGAGGCACTGGAAGAGGTTGCCCAAAGAAGTGATAAATGCTCTATCCCTGGCAGTGTTCAAGGCCAGGTGGGACAGAGCCTTGGGCAACATGGTCTAGTGTGAGGTGTCCCTGCCCATGGCAGGGGGGGTGGAACTAGGTTATCCTAATCATTCTATGATTATGTGTTTTCTATAAGCAGAGCAAAGTAAGGCATTGAAGTCTGGTGTAGTGTGAAAGCAGAACCTGAATGTGGATCAGAGTTTCAGATCTTATGCTGTTCTCCCACTGTCATGGAAATGGAAAAGGGAAATAGTGGAGGAGATATGGAAATAGCTGTGATGCTGGTGGGATCTGCAGGAGGGACCAGATGATTTCTCCATAAACATCCAGTGGTTAAACCAGATTCTTATGGAAAATCATTATAAAACCAGTAACTGTGCTTGGCCACTCTCTGTTGCAAACATTCTGTGATTGACATAGCTGTCAGTGGTGGAGGGTCCTGCTCTTTAGCTTGGAGCACACCATATTCTTTGGAGATCGATAAATTCTCTGGTTTAATTAGGATTCTACTAATGGTGTTTTATAGTTCAACTGATGGAGTGTTGCTTCACAGGGTGTTAATGTCCAGTAGGAAGCAGGTGACGACTGGCAGTGTGAAGCAGAGTGATGTCATTGGTGGATGACTAAAAAGCCAATGAAAATCAAAGCCTTCAACTCTTCAGTAGCTGCCACAAGCTGCCACAATTTATAAAAACGCCCCGGTAATTTTTTCTAAAGATGCAAATTCCTGTCCATTCAGCAGCTGGACCAAATACATCTCAGATCTGTATTAGATCTGTATAAAGCCATCCATCTGGAATCTTGGTTTTAAACATGGCAGTCACTTGATTTAGAATAGCATGGTTTAGTTTGCATTTCTAAACCACACTGCAGTGATTTACTACCACTAAGCTTTCCAGATGATTTCTGCAACTTGCTGTGTAACAACTTTCTATATTGAAATCTCTTTGATCTTCTCACAGGTTTTGACTCTTTTCATGCTCTGGATATGGAAGGGGAAGACTGAGCATGCTATGCTTGAATTAGGTCATTCTGTTGTGCAGTTCCTTTACAGAAATTCTTACAATCTGATAAACTACTTATTCTAAGAGTGCACTGCATTTTTGGACTATTTGCAATATGTTGATGAGCCAGAAATTCTCCAAGGAATTTAGGACATTCTCAACAATAAATTATTCAAACCATGGAGAAACAACAATTTTTATTTTTTTTTTGCTAAAATAGAAAAAAAATATTTTCCGTTCTTGTTTATCCTATAGTTTTAGAATGGCTTATTGGAAAGCCAGAAATATACATAGGTCAGCTGAGTACAGAGTGATAAGTTTTTCCTTTCCAAGGCATTGCCTATGTCTACACTTAGGATTCATAAGGGTTTGACTTTTACTTGCCTAAGGGGAGGTTCACAAACATGATTGTTTGGGTTTTTTCCCTTTTATTTATACTTTATTTATATTTTATAGTCTAATAACTTGGTTGAATTTTGGCTTCTCCAAGTATATTAAGTAATTTTTCAGTAAAAATATTCCTTTATGAAAATGGATGCTGCTTTGCAAAAAGCAGAGTTTGGAGAATACTTTTTCAAAGGGCATACTGTTTGAAAATATGTACTTTGAAAACCTCACTGAGAAGAGAGATTAGGAGAGAATGGAAGACAAATGCCCAGGTGAGAAATTGATATTTTTTGCTAGCTATTTTGAGGTAAATAACTGTAGTTGTTCCCACTCTTGAAGGTGCACTTGGATTACATTACTCCTTCATGTAACATTTCTCTAGTATGAGTTGACCTGCCCCTGCGGTGACCATGCAACTCGTCCATGTATTATGACAAACGTATATATAATAGATATGCATATATGTACATTATATGTACAAATGCATATCTATTAGTGTTCTGCTCTATCCAGCTTATTCAAGTGGAGGAGATAGGAGCAGATAGAATGCAAACTTACTTTCCAGACAGGATGTACAAAATCCACAGTCAAAGTTTAGCAAGCTGTGTTTAACCTTCTCTTGGCTACTTCTTGGGGTTTTTCTTTCCAAGCTTCTCTCTCCCAAGGCTGTGTGCTCTTTCACTTTCTGTATGTCACATAGCTTTCTGTTAAATACAGATGGTATAAGGAAACTCTTGCCTAAATGAGTCAGCAGCACCAAGAGGGTTCAACAAATGATGAAAGAAATTATATGTGTGTGATGCTTGCATCTTAAAATTTCCTTCAGTGTTCGTGCTTGTGGGGCAGTGGTGGTAGGAGACACAGCAGAGAACAGTGATAAGGTTGGGGATCAGTTTGTTCTCCACAACTGTTTTGACCAGAGCTAGATGATCCTTGAATAAAATGCTAGCTATGCTATCTTAGTACAAGGAATGTTGAATTGAAAGATGAACTAATAAGAACAGGAATTAGGTAGACAGGTCTAGGAGAAAAAATCCTTGTTAGTCCTAAGCTAGCAGATCTTTTACACGTTCCATGCTTGGGAATCTACTCAGTGTATTTTTGAAATCCAGAATACATTTTTCTTTTTTTATTTATTTGCCCTTCCTCTTTTGCCATAGAAGTCCCGTTTTTTTTTGTATTCATGCCTTTCAAACTGTAGATTGCTGTATCTCTTTAACTGTCATAGAGCCAAGGTCTTAAAAATCCAGTTCTATTTTAGTCATTCACTATGTATCAGTCTCTCCAGCTCTCTGATCATTTTTGCTGTTTTCTGGACTCTTTCCATTTTCTCCCTCGGTCTTTCTGATAGTGAGACGTCTATAACTGCACATAAAATTCCTGACAGGCACACAGTGAGTAAAGTAATTTACAAATAGATTTTCAGTTCCCTTCTTTTTGTCATGTGTATGTGAAAACGGACCAAAATTTCCTTTTTTTACTTTTTTTCCCCTTGTATTGCAAACAGTGCATTTAGTTTTTTGATACGGGCTCTTTCAGGCATTATAACTGTAAGATTAATCAGAATAAATGCTTGGCCACCACTGCTTCTGTTTATACCAACTGAAGATCTGCCCCTTTTGTTTTCTGTAGGCTGCTTCAATTTATAGCTGAGTTCTGTTTATTTTTTTAATGTGTGTGTGTTATGAACATATTCTTTCATTTGTGCTATTTATCACTTTTCCTTCTATGGCTTTCTTCTTTTCCTCTTTGAGAAAGAATTCTATGTAAAGACCCCCATTGTCCATCAAGAAACCTGTTAGTCCTACAGCTGACATAAGTCAGAGCTCCAACTTTTTGAGCTGTACCTTTGGGAATAAGGGCAGAATCAGACACATGAATATCAAAGCACTCGATGGCTGTATCCAGGCTATATATGGTAAAACAACCCAGGCAGTACTCTGAATTCTGGGCCACTCCTGAGACTTGCCCTTTGAGGCAGTTTTCCCTCGACCTGAGCTCTGGTTCCTTAAAAATCCTGCTTATGCTGGGCTGGGTGATGCTCTGTGAAGGTTCCTGGGGCCCTTCTAAGGAAGTACCCAGAAAGCATATCTCTATCCCCAAAGTAAAAGGGCATATGTATCTACACTTTGTTTTCATGTTGGTGACTAAGACATATGCTGGGCACTCTGAACCTTTGAATATCAGGTTTAGTAGATAATATTTATATATTACACTGAGAGGGTGGCAAGCCTAAGGCATTTCTTGGATTATGACTCATTCTGTTTTCCATTTCAACAGCCCCAGGTTTATTTTGGTGCCTTAACCAAGTACTTTAGGTTTGTTTAACTCATTTCATTGTAGGCTTTCTAGTTTACTTCAAAGTTGTTAGTGAAAGAGAAGCAAATACAGGAGAAGACAGCTTGAGGACCTTCTGACATGAATGTGAAAGTACCAGTATGATCGTCTGAACACTGAGAGCAGATAGACCAGGGGTTTGTTTTACTCTGTATATAACTTCTGGCAAGACATCTGTGCTTTTTTGTGTTATATTGTCTTTATCTGTGTGACTCATTACCATTTCATTGTGTGGGAATGAAATGCATTTTGGTCAGGCTCATGTTTATTAATCCTGTGAAGCATGTCAGGGAACACATTTGTCTTTATATGTGACCAGTGTGCCGTTAAAAACCCGTTAGTGTGTGCTGCACAATACTGTATACATAACTTCCAGCTGTATCATGAAAAATCAAAACTTTCTGGCAAGCTCTCCTTTTCTCTCATACTAATTTTATAGCCCACATCTTGGTAACATTGTATGAGTACTCAAATTCTCAGAAACAGTGTGTTAAATCTTTTAGTCATCTAATTACCATCTCATTGGTATAGCCTTTGCTTCTTGAACTGATTTGTACTAAGGAAAAGTACTGTTCGGCACGTTTGGTAGGGAAAGCTATGAGGAATGTGAAAGCTCTTTTAAATAGACTCTGCCTGTTGTGTGTGATAAGATGGATGCAGCCCGTATCTTTATGGTGGTTTGAAAATACAGGTAAGGACTCAACCCTAGGATAAACATAAAGTCTGATGAAAGAGCAACAAATCAGCTTGTTTACCATTTCTTCTCTTGCTCCAGTGGAGATGTATTTTTTCCAGTCCTTGATTTGCAGTAGATCAGGTGAGTGGTATGGGTAGGGTCATAAAAACCACCACTCTTTTCCTAGCTCACAGCCTGAACATTCCATTGTTAGGAAGCAGATGCCTGGTTTCACCATTGTGTTGTTGCCTGTGATGATCTTTGTTAATGCTGGGAGGAAAGCTGAGGTGTAAAGAGACACAGAAGAGTCCATTGCTACCCACAGTGAATGCATAGGCTGAAGCACAAGCCTGACCAGACCTGTTATCAGGAGAAATAGCAGTGCAACCTCTAGGGCCAGGCATTCTGCAGATTGACTAGGATGTATTTTACTTCAAATGCTCGATCTGCCTGGGAAGACCTCCCATGACAGGCTGGCTGGCAAGGATCTTTCAGAAGAAAAGAGAATGCAGTTGCAACACAAGGGCTGTGTAGTCTAACTGTCCCTCTAATAGGTGTCAGGAGAACAAGAGGCTCACCTTTGCCTGTCACACGTAAGATACAGATTATCCTGATACTTTTAAAGATACCATTTTAAGACAGGCCTATGAGAAAATGTCTTTTCTTTCTGTTTTGTTCCATCCAGAGACATGAAAGGGCATGAGTATTACAGAGTGCCTCTGACAGAACATAGCTGAAGGCAATATAATCTGGAGAGAGATGCCTCATAAATTCCACCCTACCTCATGACCCATCCAGAAAAGTTGATTTTGTTCAGGCACTGATCAAAACCCAGCTATCATCATGTAAGCAAAGAAGATTAACAACAGGCAAAGTGAGCATTTACCCAGAGTTTACCAAGGATTAAGCAGAGAGCAAAAATCTATAGAAAATTCAGGAACAGAGCTGAAGCCTGACCTGATTAACAGAAGCATGGTTTTGTGATTAGTATGTTCTGAACAGCTGGAATCTTTTGCTGCTAGTTAAGTGCTCTGTACAAGTCAGTTGGGCAGTGGGGAAAACTGGCCAAACATTCCTGCGTTTGCAGAGAAGTGCCACATCCCTCAGCTGTGTGCAATGTTTGAAGATCTTGCAAGGTTATTTTTCCTGTAATATCTGCAAACTATGACTAACAAATAAAGAATCAGAAGGGTACAGTAATGCCTACACCATCCTTCCTACTGATAAACTCACTCTTATCTGCCCTGGCAGTGTCTGTGCTTTGGGCATCCACGTCCTGACAGCTGCAATAGAGCAGATGCAGTGACGACAGCATGTAAGCAGCACAACTCAAGCTGAAGTGGTAGAGAAGGGGTAAAAATGAAAGGTAGGGAGGGCAAAAAGCCTTGTATTAAAGCAGCATTGTCTTTTCCCTTTGGACATTATACAAATCTCCACTAATAATCTCCGTATCATGAATTTATAGAACACAGTCTGGATGGAGAAGAATTTTACATTTCATTTTACATTTCTGGGTCTGCTGGCTTTTACTCAGAGGGTCCAAAAGAATCTGAGCGCTGCCCAGGTTTTATGTTTCCCAGGTGCAGAAGTTACAGGAACAACGAATGTTATCTGTGTTTTTATCTCAGCGTGCCTGGCAGAGAGAAGGGGGCTTGGCCTTTGGAGTCTGCTTGGCCAAATACTTCATGTCAACTCAAGTTCAGGGAAAGCAATAAGAGATTCAGAACACACAAATTGTTTACATTCTGGGGCTGCCCTTTTGCAGGTGGAAATCAGGGTGGTTCTGTCTTTTGAAAGACTGAAGAATGGAGAAGTTGAAAATGCTGAGGGCACCAACCCCTATTTTTTGCTATGTGAGACAGACTTATTTGGTCTGATTTCTCTGTGAGAGGGATTTGGAAGGTACTGAAGCAGAAATCCGTAAGGTAAAGACACCCTATGAAAGAAGAAGTTTGAGGTTTATTAGTTGTATAATGCAGTAATTGAGGTTAACTACCGAAACAGTATTTTTTTCTCTATTGATGGTTAAAGAGTTGATAGTGAAAATAAGCTGTTAAAATCATTGCATAAAGTTTCATATATTCACAATAACTTTCAATGCAGAGTGTCAGCTCTGCCAGCACATCAGTTAGCATCACTGTTCCTGCACAGCACCTCTGCAGTCTGAACTGAGGAGAACCGGGGGCACACGTATGGTAACTAAAGCAGAATCTGCAGCCTTGTTGCTTGCTGGCCATAAGGCAGCAGTGGGGTCTGGTGTTCCAAGAGAAACACCAATCCCTGAATTCTGATTTTGGATAGTAAGAGAAAGGAAAAATAACATTAGGTGTTTTTGCCTTAAAATGTGCTTGAGTGTGCTCACTGGTGTTAATAGTGTGGCAGATGAACTTTGGAATTAGTGATATATCAAAGTGTAATTCCCATGCTAGTCACGGTTCTCACCACTAAGGGATACTGGTGGTTTTTTTAAGAGCTCTGGGAGCAGGCCAGGTTTGATAACAACTATGTTCACATCTGTCCGGGTGGTTGATTAAGCATTTTCATTCCATTCACCAGATCAGAATTACAGATCGAAGACTCAGTCCATTCATTCAGGAAAGGCAGCCTGTCTGTCTACCAACTCCATCTACCAGCACAAATTTAAAAACATAATAGAAGCTCTTTTATGCCTCTAGCAATGAACCACACACTTTTATGACATGCAGGTAATTGTTTTGGGTATGCCAGGAGACCAAGTTTAACAACGTATGACCAGATAAGAGAGAAGTAAATGCTGTTTGATGGGACTGGCCAAGTACTGACCTGCAGCATGGTTATTAATCATTGTTAACTCCAGGGACTTAAGAGAAAGATTCAGCCCCTGCCAGGAGAACAAAGTGTCAGCCTTAGGGGTGGCTGTTGTGGTTTCTGGTTCCTCTGCACTCGTGTAAAGGGAACCCTTATTGTTAGTGGTGGGGTTACATTTTCATTTTGTGGAATGTAAAAATGTTTGTAATTCTTTTCATGTGGTTGTGTGACGCTGTCCACATCTGAAGTTTGGTTTATGTGAGGTTTGATAAACTGCTGTACTCATAGGCTTCTTGGGTGTTGATTCAGTGTGTACTCTGGGTGCTTTTGTTTTGCTTTTTTTTTTTTTGGCTGAGCCATTTTTTGGTTTTATATACTTTTGATAAAAACAGGTCTTTTTAAAATTTTCAGTGAGGTGGGAACAGTTAGATTATTGTATTGTGTGCCAGTAAAAACCACAATATCCTACTTCTTCCCCCATGTTGGCTGACTAGTGCACTTCCCTGTGATTTGCAGGCTTTAATTTTCAGCCTCCTGGGGCTGAAAAAGCTGCGAACATAGAACCCAAGGCTTATTTATAGAGTGGTTCTGCTAACCACAATGATATTGTGCAAACGTAGACAGCACCACAGGCTGTTCTGGTCTCAAAACTATTAATATATGCTGACTGCAGGCATACCTACTTTGCAAATTATGTGTATTTTAACTGGAGATATATCAGCTCAACTCAACCAGAAAATAATTCTTCTTTTGGGTGAGAATAAATTAACAGGAGAAGCTTGATACCTAGTAGTCTAATAATATAGCATATCATTTCCACTTACAGGAACAGCTTACTGTACATCTAGCTTTAAAAGTTAGCAGGGGGGTTTGCTTAGGCTGTGAATTTGTATTGCTGCTAAGCAGCAAGGGACACAAACTGTGATCAGCTCCTTTGGAACCACCTTCAAAAGACAAGATCATTTAGAAAAATAAAGCAAACCAAACATGAGTCTAAACTGCTGCCTTTCACAGCATCAGCAGTGTTCATTACTATGAGTTCCACATCCTGGTGCTCAGATTTATTTTTGGCCCAATTTCTTAATATCTTGGTTTATAGCCTGTTGTCATCAAGCAAGGAAACAGAAAGCTTATTCCTTGCTCCTAAGTCCTTGCTATAAGAAAGAAAATGTAGTTGTCTTTACATGTGCATTCTGTTTCATTGCAGAGCATTAATCTCTAACGTGTATAAACTGTCTCACAGTAAAAAAATATATTTTACAGATTTCTGTTTGTTTTCCAGTATTATGTGGTGGAGAGACATGGAGTGTGCTTTAAAACAGCTTTTAAAAACTGACTTATCTCTTTTATAAGTAGCCAAGTCAGAATATCATCACTGGAAATAAAAAAGATATCTACAGGTATGAAGCATGCCAAATACTACTGCCTGGTCTGATTTTGGAGTTCTGTTTATGTTATCACTAGCATGGCACTGTTCTTCTAAATTACTTTCTGTCCTGCAGGATAAGATAGTAACATACTTCCCTTTGGCTTTCAAGCTGTAATTAAATTGGGCTTAGTTTACTGTTTTAATGAGAACTCCCTATGCAATTCTCTGTATCATGCATAAACACAGATTCCTGTTTATTCCTACTGAGAGATCTGTTTAGTACTATATTATACTAACATTTGCATCTTGAAACAAAATGCACCCGTTTTCAAAATCCATGAATGAGCAGCATGTGTAGTCAGGTTTATGGAATATTAAGCTGATGAAAAGTTCAAGTGTAAACAATCAGGGAAAGCCACCTCAGCTTATTTAATTAACATTCAGAAAAATGTGAATATTGGGAGAAATGCTCCTGTATGTTTTGACACATTTCTTTGTTCTTCTACCCATCAAGATACAATCCCTACACAGTAGAAGTCCAGAGATTGCTTAATGTCTGGGTAACTGCTAGCAGAATAAGGGCTGTGCTGCCTGTTTATGTGCCTTATATCTTGGATCTGTCAGGGAAGTGATGCAGGCCCTGTCCAGCTGGCTTAGGTTGGCTGCATTCCCGTGGGAGCTACATCGTGATGGGGAGGGAGACAGGGCAGCCCCAGCACCCTCCCAGGCAGGGACTGGGGGTGTGGGACCAGCAGCTCAGAACCCTCCCAGCTCCCACGGGTGAGATATTACCTGCGTGAACTGGGTGAAACAGAACTTTACATGGGAGGCAGTGCTGGTGCAGGCAATAAAAACGTTCCAATCCCGCATAGGATGCAACATCAGGGGTGATTTGAATCACAGTTCTTGCACTGAAGTGAACACAGGGACTGCTTCCCATCAATTTGATGTAATAAGGTGATCTGAGAAGTCAGAAGAAAAAGTACATGGCTTCATGAAATGTCCTATGATGGAACTATTTGGATTTACTGTAAGAGATGTGGCCATGATATCTGTTCTAAAGATACCTGCTTTTACCTGCAAAGTTTTTATTTAGAGACAACTGAATAACAGGAAAGCATTTTCAAGTGGTGGTAAATTCTCTGTGAATGCATGTAGCTACATCTGAGAACTGAGAATATTTTTATTGACATGAAAACATTAAAGAAAATACTGAAATGGTGAATGCCAGAATGTGAACAATGGCTGAAAGATAATCTTTCAGTAAGAAAAGACAAGATAAGTTCCATTTACAGGGGAAAAGAAAGTTTTCTCCAAATGCCTTTATTACAGAGCATGTGTCTGTCTCCATGGACCAACTTTTGATGCTACAGGAGAACTACGACATGGAGACACCTCCATCCCCAGAATTCCCTCTAAGCATATATTTAACTTAACATTTTGCCTAGAACATTTTTGATGACTGAATGCTGGCAATATTTTAGCATCTGTGATGCTAATTTGTATCTATGGCATGTTTTTAACAGCATTCTAGGAAAGAACTTTAGGATTGTACAGTATGAGATTGCTGTGTAGCTTTTTCAGGGTCCTGTAAAAATTGCACATTTACATTCTTCATGAAACTGGGGCATTCCTTGAACAGTCATTGCCTTGCTTCAGAGTAAATCAGCTCCAGTACCTTTGGTACACATGAACTTACCAAGAGCATGTCTCTGAAAGGTCAGCAGATTGCTCAGTCTAGTCAAAATGTCTTTCCAAGTTTTAGATTGCACAAACTTTGGTCTTGAGAAAGGTCCCCTTGAGTGATTCCTTTTTTATAAAAAATATTGTGTTGATTTGCCAGTGAATTTTCAGTAGATGCTGCTGATGCACACTGTCTGGTTTTGTATTCACCATTTGGGCAACACTTCACCATGGACTAGGAAAATTACCTTGAGGAACCTGGTCTGCTGATTAATCTAGCACTGATGAGCTGCTCTCCATGACCACTTAAAGCATAAATGTATCCATTGAGAAGGTGGGAGGCAACACCACTTTATTTAGTTTTTATTTGCTAATTGAGACAAATATTTCATTTTTAGCAATGCTGTGCTTTACAACAGAGAAATCCTGGGTCCCTCTTCAGTCAGTAGAAAATACATTTGGCAGTTCAGTGCTGACAGTGTAATTGCTATTTCCCAATGGCCTGTTGCAGTACTTTCCAGCCTTATATTGTTCATGCCTTAATCACTTCCCATCTTAACTATTCCTGCTGCCACTTTTGTGCTCGTAAGTCTCACAGCTTCTCAGCGTCCAAAGTTCAGTGACTAAATCATGGGCTTACTCAAGGAAATGGAAATGTCCCACCCTTCTCCTCAGTCACTTTGCACTGGCCTTACACACAGCTTTAAGGACAATTCAAACTTTGCCCATTGTGTTCCAAACCTTTCCTCTATAAGCTGAAATACAATGTCTATTCTGTGGTGATGGCTTTGACCACATTTTAAGTCAGCTATTCATGGTATTCAAAGGGGCCAAATGCCACTACATTGTACGTTTTTAATTGGGAATAAAAACTCTTATTATTACAAATGTTGCATTAAGCAACATTGTGAGAAAGAGTTCCCCAAGATATTTATGAACATTGTCTTCTGGACATGGTTTTCAGGAGATAGTGTGGGGATGCCTATGAATTGTAGATATTTTCTAGAGATCCCTGGAAGAATTTGGTCTTCAGTGATATTATGAAACTCTGAGGTTCTCTCGGTGGCAGCAGCTACACATATAAACATCAACAGCTAATGTGCAGAAAAAGATTGGGTGAAATTGTAGCCATCTCAGTCAATAATAAAACATATAATTGAATATTCCTCTCTTCCAATTTTAACTGTCTTAAAAGTGGAAATTCTATAACTTAGACATTTAGCCTAAGCTAGTTCTACAACTAGTAGAAGGAAAGGCTCTTCTGAAGGTGATTTGGCTAGTTATTTTAGATGTGTGTCTTATAGTTGGCTAAAATACCTTTAGGAGCCAGTTTCTCTCTCTTGACTGTAGGCAGTGTAAGGGACAAGCTTAAAAAAAATCCAGCTGTTGTACAGCTGTTTTCAGTCATGCATTGTCTTCCGTGGTTTTGCATGTATAGTCTTGGGCTCAGTCCTGCATTGTGCACTGTGTGATCCTGCCCAGTCACCTTGATTTTGGTGGAAGAACAGGTGGTGCCTTTGGGCCACATCCAGCTTGCATCAACCCAATTATCCTTTTCTATATTTTGCTAAAGTGGCGACATTCAGCAAGTATAAACCAGTTTTAATGTCATTTTGGTAGGAAATACAGAAACATGCTCATTGGCAAGAAATAACAGGAACTTTTAAAATCCCATGTTTACAGTTTTAAACACATTTTGTATAATTTTTCACAAAATAGAAAATCTCATTCCTATAAAGCTCTGCTCAAGGTACAAACCTTCTCAGATATTTGCTTTACTGTGAAAACCATTGACAAGTAAGGACTAGATGTTATCTGGTACAGCTTACTTTAGTTAAGCTGTAATTCCTTTGCAGATTCTTTTCAATCTTAAAATTATTTTAAAATATAGTATATGAGAAATTAAATCTATTTGCATTTAACTCCTTCTGTCAGCATACTATGTCGCATTTCCCTTGGCTTTCACTCTTCAACCACTGTTTCTGAATGGTTGTTTTTCCTTTACCTCAACACTTGTTTCTCACTTAAGCTATGATTTTGTGAACATACTATTGCAAATTAAGTGTCAGTTTACACCCAGTAGTTGTTGTTTGGTAGGTGCCTGTGTGCATGTATCTACCACAAGTAAATGAAAGGTGTTTCACCAAATTTCTAACAATATCTAACCAACTAATGAGTCAAAAGTGTAGAGATAATCAATGAAAATGGAAAATACAAAGTCAGCTGTCAGAGATTCTGGAGCTCTTGGATCATTAATCTTTATAAGAGTCTTAAAATGTGGCAGATTTTATCAGAATGTTGAGATTTCCACTTGCTTCCATCGTCTCATGTTCGTAATATTAGTCATCCTTTGCTTCCCCTAGTTCTGCCTTACACAATAGATATAGAGGAATCCACTGGGATAGCCATGGAGTTCCAAACCATTGAACTATATTTATTTAGATTACAAAAACAAAAGCAGCAAACCTGATGAACATCACAGGCTGAAGGAACAATGCCTTTAGAAACATGCAAATAGATTTCCTTTAATTCTGGAAGGAGGTCTTTGAAATAAACAGCGTGGTAAATTATTTAGCCTTTATTTTTTTGGAGGTTAAGCTTGCTAATGTTCCAGATGTGAGAGAACAGGAAGTCCTATCATTTCCTCACAATATGTGATGTGCAGACTATTTTTTCTTTTGTTTTAATTGCAGATGATTGGTAAAACAAGAAAAATAAAACAGTCATTCCCTTATACAAATATGTTATGGTATTAATATCATTCATGAAACCACTTTTTCTGATTTTTTACTTTTTCCTCAGTAACCTAATTGCTTTCTATTTCATAAGAATTGATCTATCATAGTGTGATGAGAAATCATTAGAATGATAATGAGAATGTTAATAATATTACAGAACATTAATGAAGAATATTGCTTAATATTGCAGAATATTAAGCACTGCTGGTAATAATAAAACAGTATTACTGAAACTATGGGACAACTGTGTATGCGTGTAAGGTTTATGCATTTTTCTTAAGAAAAGTAATGAACATGAAAAATACTGAGCACCAACTTTTGATCATGCATTTTCAAGGTCCATTCTGCACTCTGTCAATGGTTCCGTCAATAGGACAGTCTCACATCCTCAGGGTTGTGGGTGCTGAGTCTGCACAAGTTAGCTGAGAAAGCAGGAAAACCAAACCTGTGGAAGGGACAGCATTGTCCTCAGATGTCCACTGGATATTAACAGAAGGAAGCAACACAGTATTAAAAATAGTTAAAACCATTGTCATTTGATGAGTTTATGCTCTGTAGTTCTTTGTTATCTGATAACTTGACCGATTGGAACTAGATGACCTTTAAGTTTCCTTCCAAACCAAACCATTCTATGATTCTATGAGCTGGCTGCAGGAAAGCAGCCATCCTGGTGAGCGCTGGGTCTGGGAGACTCCAGCTTCAGGGCTGTGTGTGCTTGATGGGGGACTGATCATCGAAAGGGCGATCGGGCATTGGAACAGGCTTCCCAGGGAAGTGGTGGAATCACCATTCCTGGAAGTGGAAAAACTGTGTAGACAAGGCCCTTGGTGGACTTGGCAGTCCTGGGGGAATGATTTGACTTGATGGTCTTAAAAGTCTTTTCCAACCCAGATGATTCTATGATTCTATAAACACTAGGAAATCCTTCTGGAAATGTAAAACTTGAATTATGCGTGAATTCACGCATCCTGAAGAGCAACATCTTTCAAGAACATCTTTCGTTGGATTTTAGTATTCTTAAAAATACTACAACCTATTAGCAGTCCCTGTTTGGTCTTAAAATATTTACATTCCAAAATAAATGTTGACCTAACAAATAAACAGATTTCTGTGAATAGTTTTTTAGATAAAGACATGAGTGACTGACAGGAATCAAGCTAATTCACTGGTAAAGCTTACAGAACAGGGGTCCCCCTGGGCCTAGTGAGATTTAAACCTGATCATTATTAAGCATAATTTGGTTAATTTAATCTACTGATCTATATTTAGACTGTGTTTACTGTAACTGTCATTGTTAACGATTAGGCCACGCTATAGCTGAAGTTATGTGAACTTCGGGCAGTGTCGATTCCGTAATAATTCCAAATATAATTCAGGAGCAAGCTGCACAGAGAAAGATGGGCTATAGTCCTGTTACAGTGCCAAGTCTTCAAGAATTTCATCCTGGCTTTGTAACTAATCAAGCCTGACAATAGGTATGTGGTACTACAGATAAAGTACCTGTGTGGAAAAATATAACGAAAAGGGTTCCTAGTGCCCAGCTGGAGCTATACTGAGCCCTGAATTGCCCAGAACCTGAAAAAAACATAATGTCTGTTTCTAGCCCTGTGTGTGAGCTGCTTTAGCATGAAAACCAAGTTTTATTTTCGTCTTCACCAGCAGAAACCTCAGACCAAAGGCACTTCTGTGTTGTAGGGTAATAAAATGATCATACAAACAAAATGAAAAAGGATGTAATATCTCTGTGTTACATTTGAAGAGAACAGAATATCAATTGTGTGCATAAATATCACTTAATAATTTAGGATTATTTCAAACTGTGTAATCACCTGCAGAAAAAGCTTTATTTAAAACATTGCAATATGGTGACACATTCAAATTTGTCTCTGATTCAGCTCAGAGATTTGTGCTCTGAAAAATGCCAGAACTCCTTAAATTTGCTGAGATATATTTTGAGAAAGATGCTCTGTCGAAGAGCCTAACAGACTATCAATAAATTAGTGGGTTATCAATAAAGAGTCTGACCAGAAAGCCATGATCCTCCTCCTCTACTCTGCTCTTGCGAGATCTCACTTAAGTATGGTGTGCAGTTCTGCTGTCA